>KK502961.1:40100-71982 GCA_000688735.1 Glossina austeni | reverse complement strand
CACTTGAGTATACCTTTGTTTTGTGGTCTGCTTCCTACAAGTGTTATGTAGATCCGTCAAGAAATTTCATTATTCTATAGCGAAGTTCACTATAGCGAACCTCAATAACTTCATTATTCCGGACGGATCTACATAACACTTGTAGGAAGCAGACCACAAAACAAAGGTATACTCAAGTGCCGGTCTAACTAAGCACATGTGTAGCTCTTTTGTAATGTAACGTTCCCTCAGCCCTTCTGACGACCTGTCAATGAAACCGCTTAAAAAGAGCGCTATGTGAAAATTAAAACGTGTTCTTTGGTCGTATAGAACCCCTAAACCGATGAAAGCATCAACGTTTTCCAACTTGTGCTCAATACTGAATGACTTCCTTCTTAAGAAAGATTCAATTTTATAAAATGTAACGAGCACCGTGTAACCAATTTATTTAGGTCAAAGTGAATTTCATACAATTGCGATTCCAAGGAGAAGGAAGAAAACAGTTTAACATCGTCAGCGTGCATTAAGATGTGACTCGATTTAATCACCAAGATGAGATCATTAATGTCTAAATTAAATAAAGGGGTCCTAAGCGGTTGCCTTGAAGGACGCCAGACGTCCCAGGAAGTTCATCCCAGGCGATGAAGATCAACGGAACCCTGAATAATCTGTTGTGCCGATAAGAGCTTAACCATATCACCAATTAGCAAGGGAAGCCAGCAACTTTATGTTAAATTTTTAGTTCCTTGGCAGAAAGCTCGTCTCGATAAAGCTAGAATAATGTGCTTTCACCTCTTAATGTACTTTTGAAGTTAGAAACCAATTAGTAAAACATCAGCTTGTAACTTTTGATTTGACAAAGACAATCTTTTCGCAAAGCTCGAACTTCCAGTAAGCTTTTAGATTCATTACTGGAACGAAATTTTTCTCCCTTTATCTTAAAAGGTTCAGATGTCTCTAGATGTCTCAGATGTCTGCCGTGAAGGCTTAACCCCACGGTGCACGATAGTACACGAAGTGTGGAAACGGACACTCAGCGCTCGGATGATGGTAAATCCCCGAGTTCTTAGGGGGACGTGCGAGTTCAAACAACCGCAGCAATTCAAGGAAATGTGGAGACAGGCTTCCATCACAATACCATATCACATCGACGACTAGTTTCGTGCAAAACTTATAGAGCCCCATGCCGTTCACCCCACAGTCAGTTATTGACAGTCAAATAAATTATGGGCATGCCAATCAAAGCAGACATAGTGGTGCCCAAATCTCGTCGAATAAGCCGGCGCTTGAGGAAAACACCAGATGCGTTCAATGCAGCTGCCGTCTCAGGAGCAGAGAGAGTCAGACTATAATCGATTCCGTGGACTATCTTGATTCCCATGGCCTCTAACTCTCTGAATGCATAGAACAAGCTTCAAAAACCCCATATAGTATATAAATTCTTGGCCGTCTGTTCATTTGTCGATCTGCCCGGCTGCCTTGTATTTTAAAGCTTAAACTTAAACGGCAAAAAAAAAATTAATAAATAACAAGTTACAAACTTCTATCTGAATTTTTGGGGATCGTAAGCCCCTACGCATCTTAATCCATTTCGAATCTAACCTATATATTATAAATTCATTTAGGGATTATAGTGTGAATTTTGTGAATGTTACGAAGAGAATAAAGAATTTGTTATACCTCCGCGTTTTAAAATCGGCAAATAGTTTTGGGCTGTGCAATGGTGTGCGTTATGTAATTTGATACTATTGACCCACAAATATAATGTGAATGAAAAATCAAGTAACATGCGTTTTACTCAGTCTCATCTTACTCATCCATCAGTTAAAATCAAAATATTCGCTTCTTTCTTGTTTTGCTACCAAAGAAAATGCTAAGGAACTGGTTGTTTAGCTAAAAGTATTCGTGTGCAGTATAAGTGGCGTAAGCGAAATAATCCTATGTTCGGCCAGCTGAGGTGAATCTTTGATAGTTAATTTTGAATCTTTTCGGTCTATAGGTTTTCCTTTTTTTTTTTATACCAAATATTTATTTTTTTATGAAATAATTGAAATCTTCTGGCGAGTCTTCCATAGTTCCTCCATCACTTGAGGGTAACACTAGTGGAAATTTTCAAAAATCATTGTTTTTCTATTCGCTTAATGAACTTATTGAATCTTTTGATCATTTGGAAGCGGTCACAGAGGTGCCGCTGGGGGACTTTCAGAGGAAACCTTTAGATGAACAGGTAGACCACGTAACTGAATCGATCTGGAGTTTCAAGGACTTGCTTTTCGAAAGATGCCGCAAGGCAAATCAAAGAGGAGTTAAGTGGTAGTCTATTCGAGAAACGAAAGACCATCCAACGGCTTAGAAGGCAGTTCAAGCGGACGAGAAGCTCTAATGCTTCAAAAGCTGTTCAGCTAAGATTCAAATTGAGTCAATGCCTCAAAGACTATACGCGTCTGCTTATGAAGAGTAAAGAGGAACGTCTGGAGAAACTTTGTCTCCAGAAATCGCGAAGACCCTTGGTATCAAGTCTACTGGGTTATCAAGGGGAAAAACCCTTAGAGATATGTGGTATTCGTACTTCAAATGGAGCGCTATCTCAACTGACGCTTTACAGGTACTGATGGGTACACACCCCATGGACCTTAAAGTTTTACGGTTTACTAATCCCTACAGGATAAAGAATGGCCAGCCTTTACTTGACGAACTATGAACTTAGAATGTAGAGAGATTAAATTCTGGGAAGCGTGCCTTATGACAATCACCTTGGGATAATAGCGAGAGCGGCAGAGTTACTTTTAACTTTATTTGTGATGTCTCGTTTGTAGAAAGGCACCCGGGGTTTACCTCTAACTTACATTTCTGGTTTTTACTTACAGGCCACGGATCTTTAAATGTATTTTTACATCAAAGACGCCGTTCTGAAAGTAGGACTTGCCTATGTCGCGGTCTGTCCGAAGACTATGAACATGTGTTGTTGGTGTGCCCTGAGTACAGAATCGCCCTTAGAATATGCACTAAAATTTTTGTACATTTATATGCTATGGTTTATGAGTAATGATCGAAAACTAATTTTTTACTTCTTTCGAAAAACAGAGGTGTTCTCACTTTACGTGGTATGTCCTTCGATCGTTTTCGCCCATTTTCAAAACGTACTTGCGTGCAAGAGCTTCCAAAGTTTTTGCTAAAGAGAATGCTTGTACAGACCGGACATACTCCGGACAGACGGACATGCTCCAATCGATTTAGATTTTGATGCTGATCAAGAATGTACATACTTTGTCGCTCCTTTTTGCCCTTTGCAAACTTTTTGACACAGTGAATCTACCCCTCCTCCCTTGGTGATGGGTATAAAAATCTACTAACTGTTATCCAATCCGGCTACAATTGTAAACGTAATGTGGGCAAGAGATGTTAAGTTAAGAGATTTTTTGGACACGCCTCCCCCAAGCCCCTAGTGCTCCCACTTTAGGATTCTCACGATTCCCTGTTAGAAAATTGGGGTATCCCAAGGTGAAGTGCTTAAGTTTTTTAATGTGGTTCAAGAAATATTTCATCACCATAACCGTTATCCACCGCCCACATTTCATCGCAGTTGGTGTATATTTCTTAGACTCCAGAGGCATAAGGACAGTACAATTGTGTCCAACACAACAAACTATTGGGCTTCGGCGTTATATGGCCCACACTGCGCTTATTTATAGGCATACGTAGATGTTCTCCAGGAATCTAAAAGGTTCGTCTACAAGAAAGTCCTTTAGTAGGACTACTCGGCTTCTTCTCAGCCATCTCAACACGCCACCTTATCGGGACCACAAATTTCCTTTTAAAAAATCTTTCTCGTCATTCCCAATATGCGTACGTTCACATAAAGCTTTCCTAGGCACAATATTCCCTCTCACTCATCGATTCGGAGGAAATCAAAACTTAACCAAGATGTTAACGAATTTTTTGTTATGAGAAGTTATTCGATTTCATGGTTTTTAATTTTTAATTTATTTGGTAAATAATTTTTCTATCGAATTAAAAGTAACACAATTAAAATAGCAGTAAGTAAGTAATAGTTAGTTAGTATAAACACTCTTAATAAATCCTTAACCTGCAAGGAATAAACAAAAGTTATTTTCTTAAATATTAATATATATTTTTTAAATTAATCTTTAAAATACAGAGGATGCAATTCTTTGTGATGTATGTTCATTATTACATTTACGCTAGTGTTATGCATTTTTATTATACCTGAAGACATCTAAACAGTTAACAAACCATATCCGTTTTATAGATGAAGTATTTTAGCATAGATTGAAAGAAGTGCACAAATAAATTTCAATGATTGATTGATTGATTTATGCTGAAAGACTTGTCTAAGCATACGTTAATGGCATATACTCATTAAGGGAAAATGGAGTATGAGAAAGAAATTTTATCTTTAGCGCATGTCCTTACAAAGTATACATCATTTCATAAGAAGGTTCCTTCCTTTCGAGATTATTCTTTATTAGAATTTACTTTACACATTTGTATTTAACAAAATCTATCTTTCAATCCAAGTCGTCTCCGGGACCTCATTTAAGTGATACAATTTTTATGCCCTACACCATTTGTGGTACGCGCAGAAGGGCCTAAGATAGACCCATCGTTTTATTTTACCGACCGGTCCAGAAAATCAAATAAGCCTTTTTGTTCGCTTCTCCATCTGTCCGTTTGTTTTTCGTCTGTCTGTCTGTCCGTCCGTCCGTTCGTCCAATGTCTGCAAAGTAAATTTGTGTTCAAGCTGTAGGTCGCAATTTGTGAAATATTTCGACGAACTTTGGCCCGAGGACGAACACTATTGAAAATGGTTTGAATCGGTCTATTTTTTCGATAACTCCCCATATAAATTGAAAAATTGTTTCATATTTATTAAATTGGCATAGAAATCTGTCGATCGCCCTATTTTTTGAATATCACCACTTGCAAGTGTTCCTGCAATACGCGTGCTTTCGTGAAAAGTACGCCTTTGTGTAAAAAGAGAGTGAACTTTTGGTATATTATTACCAAAACGAGCGAGAAGCTGTGTTAGGCAAAGTGGTGTGGGGCATCTAATAGTCGACCTTGTCTGACTATAATGTTCTTACTTGTTGCGTTTAAACAAAATAATCAAAATTTTTCCTTTCACGAAATATATAAAATAACAACAATTGAGTTCGATAAACACGTCACAACGATCAACATTACAATAAGGTACAGTGATGTAGAGATTGAGTAGAATATAAAAGATGAGACTAATAATTTTTCTTAAGATCTGGATAGAAGTATTGATCAGTTTAGGTCAATGTATTTTGGAGATGTATAGTGAGTGTCTCATCAATGACGGTGAGTGAGCCGTCTTATTGGAAACCTACATTTCTTTGGGACTAGTTCGTCCGTTCGTGATAAGATTAGTGAAAGATGTTGGATATAATAAAAAGCGTATGATCGACTTGAATTAACTCTTTTTTAAATATATCGTCTGTAAAAATCGATCGAATCTAACCGATTGTATTGTATAGGTTCTCATTTGTTTTGATTATTGTTATTATTTGAACATGAACTTTTCTTATAAATTTGATTTGTTCCGCATATCTTTCAACCTTAATCATATTGATAAAGTATGTCCTATACATGCACATACACATACACATATACACATAAATATTTAATTCATACATTTTAAAATTTTAAATATATCAACATATTCTCAGGTATTCTTACATTTTAGATAAATTATGTTTTTAATGAATTTTTCATGGCAAAAGCACACCATTTATTTAATTATAATTAGCTTTTTTGTATTTTTCTGAGATTTCCCCTTTTTTTTTTTTTTTTTTTGTGTTCTTATTTTCTTATTTTGGTTTTTCCTCTTCATTTGTGATTGTTTTTTTGACTTTATTTTACTGCAGAAGACACTGCAAAAGTCAAAAGTGTTGAGTCCAGCCCAATTACGTTTGTAAGATGTCGTTTTCATATCTTCTATCTTAAATGTCTTCTATCTTAACATTGTTATAATTAACTTTCATTTGGTTTTCAAAGTTTTTCTTTTTTCTTGTCTTCTTTTGTTTTCCTTAATGTGGCGTTTTGTGCTCAAAAATCTGTGTTTTTGATTGTGACTTTTGTGCATTATCAATATGTGTACTCCCAGTTGTTTCTTATTTTAAGCGAATTGACTGACAAGTGTACAACGAGTGATTAAGTTTGCAACAGGTGGAAACCTCTTTTACTCTTTCTCTCTAGGGTTTTTAAAATTGAATGGCTCGCGCTGAGGCGATTTAATATAATAATTGCAGAGACATAAAAAAACATACCTAACGTTATAAAATAATTGAATTTGTAATAAAGACTAGTTCACAGATTGTTCCATGCATACATTTGAACCGTTATTGCTATTCTATCGTTTTCAGTCAATTTTCATCAATATCTTAAGTGAACTTGGACTTGAATTGCAGTTGGGACACGCGGGCAAGCCATAACAACAACTGAAATGAAATACATTTTATTTTACGCTCGTTTTTCTGATCGTAAGAGCAGCCTGCCTGCGCTTAACATCCGAAATAGTCCGCACTCCTTCCTCCTCCAAATGTTTCCACATTTCAAGATTATTCCGCACGTACGTAATCAGTTCAGGCATATCGATGAAGTCTGCAAAATTAAACGAAAAATTTAATAAATAATTTGTCCGTTTCAATTGCCATTTTACATACTATCCCAAGCGAGCAACATGTCCATGACGATATATTCAATAAAACCAATTTGACTTTTCGGTATACTGCATGTGCAACGATCGAACATTGGCATCACAATTGGCATGTTTTGGCTTTTCTCTTCTTCGGTTTGCTGAAAATACTCTTCAGCGATACGCTGTGCCCATTCCACACAGAATAGATAAGGTCTCGACGGATTGCTTACATCGGCCACTTTGATAAGCATGCGACGCATAAGCAGAGCGCTATCCTCTTCTATTGTTACCAACTGCGAAAATAAGAATTCTTTTTACTTTATTATTCCATTCGAAAATCGAGACTGAACTGCTAGGCAAAAGAAATGATCATTTTTCTACCGTCGTCTTAGGACGCAGGCGTCCTAAATTTGCAGCCATGAGCGCTCGAAAGATCGTAAAACATTGTAAAATCTACTCGATTTCGGCGACATTTTTGAGAACTGGGAAACGAAATAGCTCGCTATACAATTCACGACCGTACATACAACCAAACCATTTAATTATAAAAGGGTCTAATCTAACCTAAATAGATTGCGAATATTTTCTGAAGTGAAAACAACAGAATGAATGAGGGACTGGTTTATAGCTGTCGATATCAAGTAAATTGGGGCTGGTTTACAGTTGTTGATATTAAGTAAATTCGGTCATAATTTGATATATTCAATAGCAGTTTTACGATCGAAAGATTTTTCATTTGACGAAAGAAGAAAATTTCATACTTTATCGACAGTTGCAAACTTACTCTCGTCGACATCCGCCGAGAGCACTTGATATCGACAGCAGTAAAGCTGCCCTGTTTTTATATTCACGGGCGAGGAAAGTATAAGATTTGCGTGAAGCTTGCAATCCAGGGAGATGTTGATTAGAAAGGGTTTAAGACAAAGACAAAGCATATCCACTCCCCTTCTCCGAAAAGATATTTTTTTACATAACCTCGCTTTTAATATTTTTGATTAACAATCACGATAAGAAATTTAGAAACTTCTTTTAGCGGGAAGGAAGCACACGTGGAACGTAAGAAAACAAAAGGCAAAACAGAAGGAAAACTTGTGGTCGCTTTTTTTTTAGATGTCACTTCATCGTTTGTGATTCACAAGTTTGCAAGGCTTAAATACTAAATATGTTTAGCGCGTGCTCTGACTATAATTCGCTCGTTTCTTCTACTGCCTGCGAGTTTGAGTATTGAGGAATAAAAGAAAATATAACAATTGTTGTTCGTTCAGTTTCAAAAGCCGCATTGATTTGAGCATGCCTTTTAGCTGTCCGCCTTTTGAAATCGCCATCACGTCTTCCAAGCTCTGTCTAGAAGACCAGACTTCGTTTTCAGACAGAATTGTTTTTTGTATCGTATTTTAATAAGACAGGATATGCTTTCTAGTTCATGGAATTATTTGCAAATACAATTCCGTCCACCAAATTTATTTCTTCTAATTATTTTTTTATATTTCGCAACAAAAATGAGAAGAAAGAAAGTCCAGGCCAAGGTATTTTTGATCATTTTCGAGCTGTTAATTAATAACCGTGTAGTATGTGTGTTGAAGAACATATTTGAAAAAGTAACTTTTGTGCAAAATTCCTTATCCTGTAGAGCGGATACCTAGAAAACACAGGCATACTCGGGCAATGGTCTTCCGATAGTAAGATAGTCAGTTAGACAGTATCGAAAACATGGCGTTCCTAATGACGATGCTACGAGTAAAGATTTTTCATCAGAGTTCCTATGCAACAAATCTGAGCTGATGGCCAGGAAACACAAAATTCAAAAGATAAGATAAACAACACAAGTTCGCGAAGAACAGGAACATGAAGTATGCTCTTCTATCTGTGTCGGTGCTTGATGGGCACAAATAATCCGAAAGAATATTTACTCAACTTATAACACACGTTGGCTATTTCGAGTTACAATAGTTTCATAGACACTACTTTGGTACTAGCCTTGAAAAATGTTGTGGCAAGTCTTCTGCTTCACAACACTTTGGTCAGTTTTAAACCGAATTGGTATGGATAAAGATGAAGCAAAACACAGTGAACGCTCAAAAAGAACTAGAAAGTAGGATCAGAAGACATAAAGAAAATCCTAAAAAATTATTTTTGATAACCGAAAACTTGCAAGAGATAGCTGATGTCCTAAAGAAGTCACAAACCAACACAAAATTCTGGAGATAAGAAAACTGCTCTTCAAAAGGGTATCTCAAAGGGTGTATCACGGTGCCACCAGTCGTTTGTTACAAAGATAAAATTGCATGAATGGACACATGGGTGGCGGTCTACCGATCTGGCCCCTAATAATACTCTAGGGAAGAAAGTTTTGGATCAAATTATGAGCTCATTGCTGAAACTGAATCGTATATTGAATGTCTGGCTAATCATTCTACAGACGTTAGTTAAAGATGCATTGGCCTGATTCCATCACTTCGTGAAGTTTCGATGAATAAAGTGTAGTTTTGTAAAAAGACATTTTTTTTCCTTAATCCCTATGTATTATTTTAATCCCTGGGTTTTACTCTGAGAAAGGCAGATATTTTACTTTACTTACTTCTTTATTGCAATTCATTTCTCCTCCAAAAACGCTTACAAACTTTGCCAAATGCTCAAAGTGCCGGGTCATTTCTGTTGCTAGTATCATATCAATGATTATGTTGCGCATTGATTTATATATGTCCGGCTCAAGATTTTTAAAAATATTCACACTGTCGTCACCTGCAATCCACAAGAATGACATTGAATTTCTCCATACACGAGAATAATTTATAATTTTATAATTTTTATTACATAAAGTTAATTTGAAAAAGTATGCCGCATGATGATTTTCTAATACAGTGACGTCATT
Organism: Glossina austeni; assembly: GCA_000688735.1. Lineage (NCBI taxonomy): Eukaryota > Metazoa > Arthropoda > Insecta > Diptera > Glossinidae > Glossina > Glossina austeni. The sequence continues at coordinate 62,449 of KK502961.1, read as the reverse complement.
ATATAATATAGCCAAAGGATTGTTTGAATTGCATAGATAAGCGGAAGATCGTCCCGGATGATCGATATCATGGACAACGGCAGCAATTAGAGCTGACGCTTCCTCCAAGCAATCCATGCTTATTTCCTTTTTAGAGAAATGAGACAGAAAAACCCCGATCGCCTATAATGATAATAACAGCAATTTGATCTGGATTACGAAGGTAAAATCACGACATCACTGTCTATTTATGCACCTGTAAGACATCGGCCGCATGCGTACTATTATGATAAGCATTTTGAGCATGATATCTGCTTTCCACAGCGACAAACCAATTCTTGAAAACGGTCTGATCCATACGCATAGAAGTGAAAACATTGAATTTATCAAAGATTTCCATCCCTAGGTACAGCAAAGGTCGTTTCTCAGTGATTTTTTCAAAGCGAAAAATGTCAAAATCCCAAGATAGCGACTCCTTTAGTGCATCCATTATAAGAGGTGCTGCCTAATTGTTAGTAGTAATAGATGGAATTAGAAAAAAGGAAAAATGAAAATCGAAATTGTTACGGCCACGTACCTTCATTGTGGATATTAGAGAAGCTGTGGGGCGGGTTATTGCTGTTCGTATGGTAGAATCATTTGAGCTGCGGCGTGATGAATGGACGTTAGAACCCTGAACTTAAAAAATTACAAGCGATGAAGATACACAAAAATCTATTAATTACTTTAATGTAACGTATATACCGTGATCAGAGCCCCAATGAGTTCGGTGGCAATTGGATCCTCCATTTGAATGTCTTTCATCTGCGGGCTATACAATGATTCGTATTTTAAAAAGTCAAGAACTCGATCAATTAAATGAGCCTCATCCAGTGAACAGTTCTCCTGCAGTTGCGAGAGCAAATTTATTATCTATAACATGTTTTTCAGGAGGAAACATTTTAGCGTCACGCCCACATTATAATTTACATTTTTACAGCCAGAGAGTTATGAAACAGCAAAAATCAGCAAAACGTATCAACAATTATATGTAAAGAAAGGTAAAGTAATATATAATAATTATTTGGAGAATAAGAAGAAGATAAGTGTATGCAGCAAGGCAAAGTTTGAAATGAGTTACAACCTAAAGGATAATGCAACATAATCGTTTTATCAAAATTATTTTTAAACATCTAAAAAAAATGATGATGATGATGATGATGATGATGATGAGCGATGATTTTGAGCATTCGAATGAATTCGTTTTATATATGGTTTCATTTCCGGGGCAACGTAAACTGTACTTATTGCAATGAGCAGCTGGAAAGCTCATAACTTTGCGTGATTTTTCATTTCGGTCCTGATTGGATTTCTTTATCTTAACTTAAGTAAGGTAAAGAATTCGATTGCTTAGATGGGCAATTCTATCACATACTCCCCGTTCATTATTTATTTGAATTTATACATAAGTAATTGACTAAGCAGCGCCTTAGTTTGTTGGAAGACATTAAGTAATTGATTAGATCCCTAAAATTGTTCTTTCCCTGAAAAGCAGACACTTTCGTCGAGAAGTGGGAAAAATTATAAATAGTGACGATCGATATTTTGGTCGGATAAGTGGTCCCGCCCAAACCATTTTCAATAGCGTTCGTCCTTCGGTCAAAATACGTCAGTGTAAGAAAACAAGACATACAGACGGATAGACAATAAGCTTATCGCTTGATCGATATAAGAATAGGTGGATCTATCTTAAGTCCTTTTGGGTGTTAGATGCATCCGTACAAACTGATTATACTCCTTTACCATTCTATACTAGGCGTTTATTTCGGGAGAATGATAAAAAAAATATTTTATCAAAAATGTTCAAGTTTCTGATAGACCCATCCAAAAGAGGGGCTAGTCTTCCGGTGCAATTTACGTGAGCATTCATTCTGCAAGTAACGACGCAAGACGTGTGAGCACTGCTCACGCAGTTAACAGGTCTGTAGTAGAAGAAAGTGTTAAACAAAAAGGGGAATGCTTGATGATTCTAGCGAAAGAGGGAGCTTATTCTATTCCAGTCCTGCTAACTGTGGATGGTCTGGAGTTCATCAACACCAAAAGCCGAGCATCGTCACAGTGAAAAATAAGCCTATAATGCCTTTTCGCTTATATAGGGCGTCCGCCCTTTAACGATCGACGTAATTGCATTAGTTGTTATCCCTTGTCGTTTCCCTCAGTTATGACTTCGTTTTATTTAAACACCTCACCAGACAGCATTCCAACTAGTCCCCCTGAACAGGCTTGCAAAGGATATTCGGTCTTACTGTCCGTCGTTGAGGGTTCACTCCAACTGCTGATTATATTACAGTCTATGCACTTTTGATTGGTTGCCATAATTCAGGAGGACGATCTTTTGGGTGAAATCTAAAGATAGTACTTGTTTATAAAGAAGCCGCACTTTCGCAAATGCTCGTAGAGTGATACTGTGTATCGGTAACAAGTTCTTCATAAACATTGTGGTTTCGATCAAACGTGTACTACTCGCTATATATCGAACGCAACGCCTTATTTCATTACATGTTCGATTCTGAGTCAAATGTCACAGAATTGTAGAAGCGCTAGTCTTTAGAAATTACTTCTATCGTAATCGTTTCTTAGGAAATTTATAAACATTTTGTTCTGCAATTAAAGGTAAATGCAACTAATTTCCACATTAATGTTGAAATGTTCTATAAATCGAATGAGAGAATAACGTATAACTTATTCTTTGTGATGATATTTACGTCATGCTTGTAAACTTACTTTTGTAATAGGAGCTTCCAAAGGCATTGCTGCCAACTTCGCCGCACTGGCACGGCGGCTTTCTGTTTGCATACCTTTGAAGTCACTGGAACGTCGTACAGCGGCTAGATTACCTCTAAAATCTCTCGTATGTGATAAAACAACTGACGAGTCAGCTTGACTTGTAACAGGTATGTCAACGTTAAATATAAGGTGTGTTGTGATCCTAATTTATTAGCGAAGAAAAATGAAACATGAATGGAATGAATGGTACACAAAACAGTTAATTCTTTTTTTTTCTTATTATATCTGAATATCGATTAATTTTTTTTGTTTTTATTGTACGGTGGTTAGAGCTATGAAAATGTTACGAAATGTTTGATCTTTCAATGGATACGTTTTTCGGTTTTGAAAGACGGGACTTTGATGGGACTTGAAGCCCAGGCCGTGGCGCTCATTTAGCGACATTTTACCATTTACTTTCTTATTTGTTTTAAACTCTATTTCTATTTATCCAAACGCAGCGACTCTGGTTGCGTACAGTAAGGTAACACTCAAAGCTATAAAGAGCGATGTAAGTTGAAAAGACGATAAACCATGAAATTGTGGGTGTTCGCGATGCCCAAAGTAGGGTTCGCCCTGATATGACGATGCACTTCCCATCATACTACCCGGGATAAATGCCTTCTTGGGTGACTGCTGGATGCGGGGCCTCTTCGGGCAGTACACTGGTGGCTGTGGTTACCCCGATGTTTCGTGAAGCCATTAAACAATGAGACGATAAATAGCCCTCGATGCTTACCAAATAGGGAGAAAACACCCTCTTGGGAGCATTTGTTATCGCTTACCCAATTAACTTATGTCGTGTCGGGCGTTGTGACGTTAGACCATTCACGGTAGGCACTCACATTAAACACTGCAGATATATGTATGTATTGCTTTAGCAATGTACATGAGGAAATATGGGGCAGATAGTAACGCTTAGATCTCTTGGTATCAAGATTAAAGAGTCATTAAATTGTTGGCTGATGAGTGTAAATATTACTACTATTACTCTTGGGCCACAACGTCTTTGGTCAGAACAGAGTAGAAATCACTTTTGCCTAAATTCTGAATTCTAACATTCGATAAGTTGGACTCAAGAAAATATTATATGAGTAAAGGAATATCTTTGCAATAAGCAATGAAATTTTGTTTTTTAAAGTACGAGTAAAGCGTGTGGTTGTTTAGTTAGTGGATAAACCCGCATACGAGGCTACGTGCAAAAAAACGGATTATCCAGATGCAGAATTGCCGAGGCTTAGTTAGGGTTAATATAAAGGTTATTAACCAAAAAAAGAAATTGTCTTCACGTTAGGCCAAAACTACTAAATACTTATCTCATATCATCTTCCCGATCATCTTTACAATTTCGTTCCTCTAGATTAAATATGGAAGCTTTCAATACACGTTCTATGAATTTCATAAAAGCAATTAATAATAAAAAAAAAATTAAAAGGTAAAAGCAGGCTTTATTTGTTGACATTTATTTGGGACGCTTGGTTGGAAGCTAAAGGCTACCTTATGGTATATATTTTCTTACCCTTTTGTAAAATTGATAGCACAATTTACGTGATTGTACAAACCAAAGCTCATAATGAGATACTTGTCTTGTGCATATATTTGGGTTCATTCATGCCTGTGACGCCCTTTGACCTGATGATTTAATATTTATAAACTATGGACTCTGCAAAAAGGCCTATAAGCATTAATCCACAGCGCGCTTCCCAAGTTAAGTCCTACGAAAGTAATAAATAAAAATTTGTGTACTACACAAATTCTTGATGAACGGTCCTCCATTCAAATAGATGACCAGAATGATGCAGGAAAACGAAAAACTATGAAATTAAAGCCTCCTTAATATCCACCAAATTCGACGTCTTCTGATCACCATCTGTAATCTATGGGTGAAAGGCTTACAGCAGACACACAGAGATGTACTCTCCGATATTCTTAATCACATAGTAACACTCAGTGTACTCAGTGATGAAAGCTTGAGGAATAATGTTAAAGCAAGCCTCGTGGAAGTATAATCTCGTTGCCTAATTTTGTATTTTAAAAGGAAAGCAGAGTTCAAAAAGGTTTTTCCTGTGAAAGCTGAACTGAATTTCGTAAACACTTCTGGTTACGTAAACATTTAAATGATAGTATAATATATCGTAGTCTGTATTTAAATTAATGTTAAGAGACGTAAACTGTGACAGTTCTAAAACATTTCAATATTTATTTAACAATCACATCTCATACTTACCTTCCATAGCAGGCGATCTGTCTAGCGCGTACCGGGAATGATGTGCTCTCTAAAGTTTTTCCTTTTACTAAAACAGTGCCTGCGAAATCTAAAGGCTTATCGCCCGTTAAATCTTTGGGTTTCAACGCATTGGTCCACTGTGTTAGATCCGAAATAAAATATTCGGATAAATGCTTACTTATTGTTTCTTGCTAAAAAATGAAATGAAAATTATTTAAAAACTTTATACTAACCGCGTCGTATGATAGCAGCTTCCTTTCATTTATCCAGATATCTTAATTTTTTATATCCTACACCATTGATGCTATAAGGCGCGGCTAAGTTTGTGCGGATCAATGCATCACCCATAAAGAATTAAGACAGACCTACCGGTCGGTTTAGAATATGTTTTTAAGATGTCTAGGCTTGTCTGTCTGTCCGTCTGTCTGTTTTGTTATTTTGTGTTCAACCCACGGGTCGTACTTTGTAAGATGTTTCGATTAAATTCGCTACCCTGTCATGTCTTGGCCCAAGGACGAATGCCATTGAAAATGGATTGAATCAGATCACTTTATCGAGCACTTCCTATATAACGCCTTATATTGAATAGTCAGTGAACAGTGTTTCTACTTATCGTTTTATATATTTCTGCGGAAATTACCGAATAAATTTCACCATTTGGATATACATATCAAAAATCGCTTAAGATATTTCAGTACTTAATCAAGGGGTGCGAGGACATATTCTATAAAATGAATTAAGTTTTTCAGTTTCGGAAAGGAGTGATGCGCGCACCATCATCGAAACTGAAAAAATGTTCACCAATAATCGAAGAGGTAACGAAAAGCCTTCTAACCGGCCTGCAGATGGGCGCGAACGTAAACAGAAAACTCTTCCGAATGAGATGTATTCCAGTTCACGACTTTTTACCTTTTTTTTTTTTAATTTTTGGAAAAGTTCAGGTTACTGTTTATTACACATTGACGATACTTTCTTCTTCATGAGATCGAAAGCTAAAGGCCAAAATTATCGTCGTTTTTTCAAGGTTATTTTAATTTCTCCTATATTATTGGTGTGCTTATAGGCAGACCACGACACTTGCTCTAGCATCATATTCTTAATCGATTAAGGAATGGTTCTGGCAAATTTTGGCTTCCTATCCTTATTTTTACGACTTTAGCAATTCGACAAAAAAGCGCGACTAAAATGATCCGTTTTCGTAGCAATAAGTGTATACAAGACGCTCGTAGTTCTTGTCTTAAAAAAGTTCATACGTTTTTTAACTTACCTGAAGTACACCAAGTAAACGTGCAGCTGCTTGATTAACATATTGAATGACAAATTTATTGTCTGTTATAATCACCACGTCTTTAATGCGGTTTAATGCCGTATAGAGGACCTAATAAGGGGGAAAAACGATATTGGGCTTCAAAAGATTATAAAAAATAGCAAGAAATTGAGAATAAAAAAAAACATAAGATCATGCCTTAAACCAAACGTATGCAGGACTTGATCAACTAAACTAATCTTTTACTATGTGAATCGATTCAAAATTATTTTCTGAATCTCTTCACAAAATGTATTTTTCCGTTGGAACCGTGGGTCGATTTCACGCACTTTGGTACGCTGATATGTTTCAACCCAACGGTTTCTACGACCACCGCTCATCATAAAGATCGTTTTATTGAAAAATCATATGAAAAAAATGTGTAATTCTCAAGTAATGTTCCTCAATAATAATCAGCAAAAACCCATTTTTTTTTTTTTGGCATAAGGAGTAAATGCGGAAATGTGAGGTGGAAGTGAATCCTTTTTCAGGTTTTGTCATACACATGTTCTTACAAAGAACAACCTGTTTATGGCAACGAAATCCAATTTTTGGTAATTTATGACAAAACCGTTCCACATAAGCGATATAACCTACAATTTTCAGAGGCTTCCCCATGCTAGGGTTTTCAAGAAAGTAAATCCTTTATATGGCTTTGGGTCTAATTTTTCGCATTTCATAATGAAGTTACTTGAAAAATAAATTCTTGTTGACCAAAAAGATAAGTTTAGTAGACTTGGTCTAGAACGCTTCACTGCTCCGCCCACGACCCATATATACATATATATATTTTAATATCGCGAATCACTCAAGGAATGTCACCTATTCGCGTAACACGCTAAATGAAAACAGAAATTGGACCAAATAGGGGAATGGCCGCAGTCTAGTCGATGTGTGTCCAATCGATAAGTGTTACGCCTTTATCGACTGATTACTCACTACAGCTAAGACTAAAGAAAACTCTACCGCGCTTGAGATTTGAGCGTTCTCTCTCTTACGGGGAACTCTTACGGGAAAACAAAGCATAGTTTTTTGTTGTTTAATGGCGCCAATAACATAACAATTGCTTTGAGCGAAGTGTTGTAAGTTAGCCTTGCTCGACTATAACGTTCTTACTTGCTTGGCCAAAATTTTCTATTACACTTACCTCCTGAGTCGACATGATGCTGTAATTTTTAACCACAGTGCTAATGATTTGCTTCAGTTCCATATTTAAGTACGGCAAATGATAGCACTCAACAATGCACTAAAATGTAGAGAAAAAACAACTGAATTGTGTTGAAGAATTCGTTTAGCCTTCATTTACTTACTACATTAATGCCAGCATCTAAAAATGCAGTCATAGTAGCGTCACTCTCAAAGAAACTGCGAAAAACGAAAGGAATTTATTGTCTATTAGCTTAGATGACGGATGTCGTTGCAAAGATTAAAAAAAAATGCATTCAATCATCTAAGTCTTAAATAGCTATCAGTGCAATTAATAAATTTTTTGTATATTTTCGAATATAAAGGACATAATGAACGTAAGATAACGCTAAGATCTTACTTATGCCGGCACCAGGTCAAGTCCATTCAATCGACTATGGCAACAATGTGACTGAACAATTTTGTATCAGGGGCATACATAACCAGAAGGGCTCGATTTGTGTACCTTGTTAGAAATTGCTCACGGACAGAATCTGCTTCTGCTAAGAACGCCCATCTATAAGTCGGGGCTGTTTTCAGTGTTTGCTTAACGCCAAAGTTTTTATGTCAATTTTCTTATTGCACAGTTCGGAAATCACGGAATTCCTTAAACGGATTCACTTTTTCCTTAAGACTTTTTAGCATAGAAGTGGTGGTTCGATCATAGCCAAATATAATTTTCTTACTTGTACATCCAGCACCGTACGATGGGGATGAAAGTGTTCCCCCACATTATATATATATATGTATTCTTGATTACCACAAAATTCTGAATCGATCCAAGCACGTCAGCCTGTCCGCGTGTACGTCTGCCCGTCTGGTCATCTAACCAATGTCTTTTGGAAACATTCCCCTGGCCGCAAAAATCCAATTTAGCAAAAATTGGAAATTGGAAGTTCTTGCATGCGCTTTCATATTGCAAAAGGATCCGAATACAGTGCAATGTAAACTGAGAAAATACCCCTGCTTTCTGGCTGTTTGGCTCATTGGCTCATTTAAGTTGTGATCGACGCCCGGCAAAAAATTTCCGCTTATATTGTAAAAATTTGAAAATAGTCAGTCACGCCTACCCAAATTTATAGAGTAGGAAAATCTAATTTTTTCCTTTTTTTTTTTTGTCTATTTTATGATAAAAATGGTGGGTGTAAAAGAATCGCTCGTAGCCGAATATAATTTTCTTACTTTTTCGTTTTGAATCGTTGGCGCCTATTGAGTACTTCATGACTTCGTTTGCTGGAAGATTGATTATCAGTTTCATAGAGTGCTCGTAAGCTTGTCGCTATATATGTCGGTCAACAATTGAGACATACCCGGGCTCTAATAGCGCCCTTTTAACAATACATGTAATTAATTGAACGTGTAGAGTATCATTTTTATAGCTGCCATTAAAGCCTTAATGAAACGCTTCGACCACCGATCACACTTTCGCTGTAGACTATTTATGAATGCAACCAAAGGAATCTTATGAGAATTGGAAATGGTGATTGTCTCAGCTTTATTTCTTAGATAAATTGCGGGCGCAGACTTAACCTGACTTTTTTCTTTGTTGTCCGACATATGCTTCAAAAAAGCAAATTTTCTTCTTCCGTAATCTTAGTTTTACTCTGTGCTGCTTGCGTTACAAGGGCAATTTTCTTTCTTACGGGTAACGTGACGCACTGCTAGTTCCTATCTATCTACATGAGAAGCACTCGATGACTACTTTCATATTCTTTTCTTTATCTACAGTGCATCGAAGAAATGTTGTAATTATAACTTCTTCATACACTCTACCTTTCCTCACTCCGCGCTTCTTTTCAAAACGATTTGGCCCTGTTAGCAATTGTAGCGATGGGATTGAATGCAGCAGAAGTCTTTCCCACGTCATCATCATCTTATCAAAAATATTTTTGACAATTAAATGTTTGCATTATCTCACCTTCGTTTGACTAAAGCCACTATTGTTGCGCAATTGTAACCTTCCGTTAAACGTATAGTTCTGAAAAGAAAAAAATCAGTCTTAAATAAGCAAAACTCAATTAAATTCTGCTTAAGTAAAATTTGTGCATACTTCCCATCAAGGAAATTTATTATAAGCCGACCTTAAGACGCTTTCTTAATGAAGAGAAAGCTGATCTCTTTTCCACAATAATTTAATCCTTTGGTCGACGGATGAGGGAAAAATTAAAAACAGATATATTTCTAATATGCTTTTAGATTCATGGTCGATTTGCTCTAAATTTATTTTATATTTACAGTTACAGTGTTTTTTTTTAAACATGTTCAACCTCTAAGGGCACGTATCCCATACCCCATGCTGGTCAGAAAGAAGTCGCGAAAGCGACAGAATATCCCTCTAGCTAGTGAATGACCGCATGGCACTAGATGTGCGTCCAGCTGGCAAGTAATCGGTTATGTCCTTTACAGAGTAATCACTCAGTACAGTTACGGTTTAGACCCGGGAACACCGATTTCGTAGTCGCGACTCGGTTATGCGGTAGACTTTGAGATGCGTATAATTGTGTTATTTTTTCTCGCAATACTTCGAAATACTTACGGACATTGTCCTTAACATGCACGCTGAAGTACTTCAGCCAAGGATTGGAAATCGATAACGAATCGAGTTATATTTACTTGTCGTGTATAATTGAAAAACAAGATAAAATGTTAAAACTTTGCTCAACTGAAGTTTGAAATGTGGTTTAATGCAATTTTCAACACAAAAGCTGACAAAGTAAACAAATTCAAAAATAGTTTGAAATATCAAAAATTTCTTCGCCGATTTTTAATACGGGGAATACCATACGACAATTGCTGTACGATTTAAATGTAGATCGCGAATTAGTTTTCTTGGTCTTAAATTTCATCTCATTTGACGTTTTACTTCTTGTTGGTTCCACGGAAAAAAAGCTAAACCGGTAAGCAATTCTTTATTAAACGATACGCCGTTGAAAGCAGCCGCGCTCTTGGGGTACTGCGCGTTTCGATGATCTCTTATTTCGACTGATTCAGATCGATCTAAGCGAATAGCTCCTTGGTTCTCTTGGACCACTGTCCACTATTAAATACCCTGCGCCACCCTATAGTTATTTGTATATCGACTTTTTAAAATAGGTCGTTATAAGGCAAGTAGCCGATCGCCATTTTCAATGACGTTCATTCTTGAGCCAAAACTTGTCGGTTCAACAAATCTCATCGAAATATCTCAAAATTTGTGGGTTCTAGATTGAACACAAGAAAACAAGACTGTCCGTCACGCTAAAATCAAAACAGAAAGTGATTCTAAATCGGTTCGCACGATAAAAGACGGGCCCATCTCAAGTCCCTCTAGATGTTGCATACATCCACATAAACTTAATATAGCCTTTTACAAGAAGTAATGTAGGTTGTAAAAGCCTAGCTAACAGCAAAGTAAAATAGAAAGCGGTTCAAAATATAAGATTCATCTTAAGCAGAAGATAATTTTTCGTTTCTTCGTTTATTAATACTCACACTAATACTTACTTTGCAATTTCGACAGCGTCTAAAAAATTCGGATAACGTCCATCAAGCACTATTAAGTGATATATATCCGGTCCAGTAGTTAACTTTTCTGTGGTAGCTTCCAGTGTTCGAGCAATTGAAATGTCAACTTCTCGTCTATTGCAAGCTTGTTGCACCAATTGAAGTATTTTATCTTCTTTACCGAAAACTAGCAAACCCTGATAAAGAGAGAAACGGGAATATACTGAGATTATTTACACTTAGTGAATTTTGCAATTGCTTTCAGCATAAAGTGTTTACAGATACTAAAATTACCTTAAGTGGTAGCTTTGGTGGCACAACAGTTGGTAAAAGATACTCTGCTTCCTGCAATTAAAGCCAAAGAAAATTCGATTAATGCTCGAAGGAAAATGAACAGCTTTCTCTACAACAACTGGTTTTTCAATGCCTGCTCTCACCATAGCTGAAAGGTTTTCATTAATTTCATTGCATTCGTTTTTTTTTATAATATGGCCAACCCTTGAGTAGTTGTCCCCTACACGTTAACACGGTGCAGCTCGGAAACAAGTAAGAAAAGAGAAAGAGATAGGGGGTGGCCGCAGTCTAATAGGCCTGTGCCCAGTAAACGTTATGCGTTCACCGACTTAGCACTCACTTCAGCTACGACCCAGTTTATGCTCTACCGCCCTAAGATTTGAATCCGTGACCATTGACTTGGTAGTCATGATTCCTATCTACTCATTTAGTGAAAGAATACTGTTTCGGATAGGCCGGCGAAGAACGAAAAATTGTTTAACGTAACATTGATGGCGGCCAGAAAATGTCAGATGTAAAGAATCTTAACGAATCTGCCCAAAAAATGATTTACTAAAAAAAAGCGATTACAGAGGTGTTTTCTTAGCAACACTACGCTCGGCTTCATATTCGAAAGCTTACCAACAAGTGAAGTAGAATAGGCCATCTTGTTCGCCCTTTTTAGCACGAATGCTCCTTTCTGTTTAACATCTTTTTCCACTAATGACTAGTTGTCTGTCTGAGCAGCGCTATCGCTCTTATGGCTTTACCAGAAAACAGACGCATGCGTAAATCGCCTCGGAAGACAGGCAGTCGTTTCGCCATGGGATCCATCTTTCGTTATAGTGTCTTTTCTTTTTATAAACAACCATATGATAAATTTAAAAAAGCTTTTGTGGACAGTTTTTGAGATACGAGCTATTCAGAGGCCGATATTGACAAGCAACAAACGTGATTTAATTGTTATCTATCGTTAATATTATATATCGAGACAAATTGACTTGTCCTAAACGAATAGAATTATATTTGCCTGAAGTTGACTTCAACCAATTAAAATAACAAAATATTTCGTTAAATTTGTTTGTGTGAATTATGGTATTTTCGCTCGATCCTTTTTGCTGAGCCTAAGAAAATACTTGCGTTATAGGTTCCGGTTTTTAGGAACGTATTACACCATTTTTACGCTAGTCATTTAGGCCAATGTCTGCTACAACTAGTATTTTGCTAAATGAAATGTGAGCGAGTTTGTTGAGAAATGACGAAAATGCTTAAACTCGAGCTATGACCGAGAACTAATTTATATGCCATGTTTGATCTGTCTGTGTGTCCTTTTATGGCCGTTAGCGTTCAAATTCCTGAAGTTATTTCTACCCTTATAATATAATAATATTTCCCTCCGGATATCTAAATTTTGCCGTCTATTCTACTAGCGATCAGGGTGAGAGACGCATAAAGTTGAAGGAAGGACGTCAGTTTTTTGGATTTTGGATATACTCCGCAATAATACGAGCAAAGTTCGTAACCCGAAGGATGGGAGACGAAGAATTATCACCAGGATCAGCGACTTTCTCCCGAGCTGATGTAGTTGTTAAATGGTCGGTTCAAAAGGAGAGAAGACACATAGATAGACAGCTAAACGTTTGATAAGCATGCACGCGGCTAGATAGACAGGCAGATAGACGGACAAGCAGACATACTGAGAAAAAGATGAATGCGGTTAATTCCATTTGAAAAACTTAAGCTAATGAAGAAAATAATACGTTTATGGGATCTGGCTGCTACAAGCTTAAGGACGCAAATCTTGTCCACCTTCACTCTCGACTGGGCATGCGAAAGAGTGAAAAGAGCCGAGGATAATCGGATACAATTGAAATTCGAAAATATAAAGGCAAAGTTTTGATAATGAAATTTTTATGTACGCTATGCTTGAATAGCGTACATAAATAAAGTTTTGGCTTGTGTTGCTAGTTTTGGTCATCATTGTGTGACGCACTTAAAACACCTCGTATTACACTGACACACTTTTTTCTTGTTATCGATGGCACTTGCAAAAATTTGAGACACAGCTCGCATTTCCTCATATGTAGGCAATGAATCAAAGAATTTCGATTGTGACAAAAAAACCAACGAAAATGACGACCGATGAGAGCTATTGTTACTAATTACGTAGCTATATACCAAAGACAATTTATCATAGACTTAACATAAGTTAGTGTTGAAACAAATTCTATAAACATAAGAGATGGGAGTTGAAGTAACCAACTTTTCGATCCAATGCCCCGATTATTTTGTTGTTACTCGATCCCGGCTTAAGTTGAATACGATGATTTGCTTGGTACATCTATTCTTTCACATCACCGAGGAATGAGGGATATATCCGTTTTGCCGAAACGTTTGCAACACTATCATCAACCCCACATCAGAGACCCCACAAAGTATATATATTCTTGATCAGCATCAAATTCTAGGTCGATGTAAATACGTTCGTCTCTCTGTCTGGGTGCCTGCTTGTCTGCTGTAATGTCTGTTGTAACCATTCTTCTGGCCGCAAATATGACGCAATCGATTTCAAATTCGCAGAAACATTGGAAGTTCCTGCACGCAGTTTGGTATTGAAAATGGGCCAACAGAAAATGGGTGAAAGGCGCGCGCACAGAGTCGCGTAAAATGAGAACAGTTTTGTTTTTCTAAAGAAATAAAAAAAAAATTGAGTTTCTGCTCATTACTTATAAACTATAGCAGATAAATGTGCAAAAATATGATCGTAGTACCTGTACAAAAATGGAAAAAATTGACCACGCCTACTCAATATTATAGTGTATTAGATTTAGTTTTTCTTCCCATACTTTTTTATCTGCAGGAACAAGCTTCAAAATCCCCATAAAGTATATAAAATGTTGGCCAGTTTCAAATTTGGAACGCACCTAAACATCTCTGTCTGTCCGTGTGTCCACTTACGCGACTGTGTAGTATTTGTAACAAACGTTCTCTCGTTAGCGGAAATCAAGATGTCGCCTAAAAATTTGCAAGAGAATTTGGAAGTGAGCCAAACTTTTCCAAGGTCACGGCTACAACGTTCACATGCCTATCCGGCAGAAACTTTTGTTTTGAAAATAGAAAAAATCACCCGCGCTCACTCTCTATTATAGAGCATGAAAATGTAGTTCTTTTACTTGTTTTGTCTTTTCTAGGATAACGGTGGTGGGTCGCGGCCGAATATAATATTTGGGTGTAGTTCAAGAGCTATCTTCGAGCTTCTCTTGTCTTTTTTTTTTGTTTTTTTTGTTGAATAAAGTGAAGTTTATCAGTCGATGACGTAGGCCCGCTTTGTGCTATGAGCTGAAAACAGATTGTATCACTGAGATGCTCTTTAGAGGTTTAATGTAGGTACGCGCCGTCAAGACTTAAGCTCACGGTCCCAAATCTTACAAGAAAGGAGCCACTCATCACACTTGGGATGAGTAGCGCACTTTGCGTATATGATATATTCGATGAAAGTAATTCGAAAATGGCAGAAATATTTGCTTATATGGATCGAAATTGTTTGCACAAATCTTACCATCGTTGTTTTACTAAGACAAGGATCTTGATCTTCGGCTTTTTTTATAATTAATTTCAATTTTGGTTGTCGCGGTTGACGGCGCTCATACAGACTGCGATTGCGATGCAATACAGGTTTCCCCCGTAGTACAACATCATCATAAGTATTTTTTTGCAAATCCATATTAAGTTGCTCTGAATGATTTTTTTCTTGTTTTTCATCAGCGGAACTTAAATTTGATTTAATACTTATGTGGCAAGGAAGGCGCGGAAATTTTTGTTTATATTCATAACGACGTAACAGTTCGAATTTGTCCTCTAAGCTGATATTATTAATGCGTAAAGCGTGGGCGTCTAAGTTGCGTATGGCATCAATAATATCCGGTTGTATGCTGCGCACGTAACCGTAGTGTTTGAGAGGATTGGTTCTTGGCAAGGGTGTTACCAAATCTGTCCCTTCAGCAGCCATTCTGGCCTCATCATCAACATCTTCTGCCGCTACGTTACTAGAAGCTTTCATATCGATTTCCAAGTCTTTTGCACACCTATTAGTAACATTTGCGGCATTAGTGTTTCGCAAATGAGTTTCGAGTTCTTCTAAAATCGCAATTGTCTCTTGATGTTCAATGCTCTTCTGTAATAATAAGGTCTCTAAGTTTTCGCTCACATCTATTTCATTATCATTTTCTTTGCCAACTAATGCTTGACTGTGGTCAAAGTTAGATTGTGTTCTAATATTTTTTGATCGGATTTTTTTATGCTGACTTTTCGTACGAAAACAATGTTGCTTATCTTTTTCATTGGGCAGACTTGGTGTCGTTTGTATTGAGGTCTGAATAGCACATAATTTGTTATCAACCTTCTCGTTGCTTATCTTGCGATGTGACATTGTATTTGTTGTTTTATCATTTTCGCTATTATCGCCATGTGCCAGCTTATCAGATGTACTCGTTGAGCCATCGGGCCCATTGACAATTGTTAAATGCGCTCGTGTCACCTTTAATTTGCCCTCTTTTGCATCACCTTCGCAATGATCCAGTTGTAAACATTCCTCATTCAAATTTTCATGTATAAGTTGATTTTGTAGGGGCGATTTGCGAAAGATGTTCGCGATTTTTGTAAAACAATTGCGCATCGTTTTAACTTAACACTTAAATCGAACGTTTCGTTTGTTTGTTTTTTATTGTTGACGCAAGATATATGCGAGATTTAATTTGCGTAAATGATTAATTAATTATTTGAACTGAACATAATTGTTTATATATTTAAATTAAACTCAATATTCAGGCACTGTTGCATGCATGACTGTATACTTTTTTTACAGATATATAGTAATTATAAAAATATAAGTGCATTCGTTTAAAGCTCTTTAACAATTTTCGATATTACACCCCTACGAAATTATGTTTAATTCTTTACTTTAATTTCTAAATAATTGGTTTTTTTTTTTTATTTTTTTTTATTTTTATTAATTAAATTTTTTCTTTTTTTTTTTTGGTTTTTACACTTGATAATCTATGCATATATTTTAATTGATTGCGTTCTCCTTCTATTGCCAATAGTTTGTAATCGTGACGACGATAATAGCCTTAATATTAAATGAGGGAGAGCTTTATTTCGTATTTTATTATATTAAACGATATTTTGTTTTCTGTTTCCCTTTTCATCGTTTCGATAACGATAAGGCAAATTATCTTTTTTCATACCTTTAACATACATAGGCAAGAATATACAGTCAGAGACAAAACGGATGCAATATCTTTAAGAGCGAAAAAGTTATAACATTACATTTGTATTCTCTTTTGTTGGTTGTTTTAGTTCCTCTTTGAAAAAAGGTGAATGCTTGCATGCAGTTCATGTTGCGTTACTTAGACAAAAATATGAAAACAATTACTTAGTTTCGGCGTTTCGCTTCTCTCATATATGAGATTGTTCCAAGCTTGTCCGTCCGCCTGCCCGGCTGATGTCCGCTTATGTTGAGTAGTACAAGAGTATATTAAAATCGTGTGAATGTATGCAATACCGAGAAGGGCCTCAGATACATCCAACTTTTATTATACCGCTCAATGCAAAATCACTTTGTGAATCGATTTGAACTTGTCTGTCCGTTTGCCTTATGTATTTTGAGGAAATTTGTTTATATCGGCATCAGAACCACTTTCTGAATCAACCTAACCTTGTACGTCGGCCTGCCAGCCTACCTGATCGTCGGCTCGCCCGTCTGTTCGTCTTGTGTACAACCCACAGATCATAATTTCCAGATATTTTCATAAGAGTTTGCTACACCGACATATTTCGGTGCAAAGACGAACGCTATTGAACATGTTTCGGCTTGAACCACTTTCCCAAATAAAGCCTCATTTCAATCTGTCGTTTCATGAACGTGGTGGGCCATGACATACTGTAGGGCGCTTTTACTTGTTTCGACGGATTCTTTGATGAGTCGTGGGGTACACATTTGCTTCAGTTTTAGATCAATAGCTTTTATGATTTTACCTTTTCATATCAGTTTTTCCAATTCAAAAGGTACTCCACAGGTAAGATAGAGGGATATACCGCAAGACATGGTTAAATCGTCTCGCACTGCTGTTCTGGGCAAGAATATATACATATGGGATCTTTTGAAGCAACAAATCTAGTACAAATCCCTAGTACAAAGTTATGGGTGTAAACATGTGTGAAATTAAGTAAAGTAAGTGCTCTCATCATTTAAAATTTCCAGTTCTCTAAAAGGAAACAAAAGTTTGGTATACTACGGTATATTATCCGATTTAGCTGATCTTTGAATTTAACTTAGAAAGAGCACAAGTTCGTTTTTGTGGACAAAATTAGAAGGACGACAACGTAGTTGCGACAGATAAGCTTGTTTCCCCGATACAACCATGCCAACGCTATTTCACTAAGGAAAATCTAAAAAGTAATTTTGAGCCGTATATCAAAGCTGTAAAATTTTAAGTTAACATAGACCTTAAATTATTGTTTTTTTACATTGGTGAGAATCTTGACGGATTAAACTGATTTTCAAGTTTGGTCAACGAGCGACGAGAAAAAATTTTATGGCAAGTTTGTTTTTCTAGAGCAGCTTAAAGCAACATAACCACGGTTACAAAAGAAAGGCGAGCGAACGGACAGACAGACGGGAACATTAATTTCCGCGGCCCGTCTTTAATACATTTTACTATGACTTGCACTCATTTGGCAAATTCAATAGACCTCTTGGTCTATTCAAAATGTCAATGTGATGTCGTGGCCGTTATCGATATCGGAAGAATGCTGCCGATATAGCCAAATAAGAGCAAGATGTTGTGGCTGCTCAAGTTTAGGAAAATTAAAATATTGGCAGTAATTTTGTCCTTAACTGTGGAAAACTTCATTGGTTAAACAGAAAAAAAAAAAAAGAAACAATAAATTTCAGACTTACGTTGCGCGCTCTCGCTTGTCATAAGAAATAAGAAACAGAAAGAAATTATACTTTTAAGGAAATGAAGGCACTTCGACAAATTATTTACAATTTTTTTTAACCATCAAAAAATTTGTGAAAGGGACAGCAGTGCAGTTTTACATTTATTTAATATTTTACGTTTTAATTTCTTGAGGTTGTGCTTTAATGAAGTCTTAAATCATTTTGCATCTAGATCGAAGCTAATGACAACGTTTCCATGGAATCACTTTTAAAAGCAGTTTTTAACGGACCTTTTCTTTTAATGCATGTTCTAAATTCTCTTTATAATCTCGTTCACTAGTGTTATTATGCTCTCTATTGCACGTACGTTTACGGCTGTCTCTTTCTCGAAATGCGTGAGAACGTGACTGATAGCATATATGGCTTTCAATTAAGAAAGCTTCGTATGTCTTGATCACGGACTGTATGCCTTGATGAGGCTAAAGGATTATGGGGATTAATTCTCCGAATTTGTCTCGACAATATTCTGGCCAGGTAGCTATTGGTAATTAACGATTGCGATCTCTTGTCAATTTCAACGAAACCCACTAGAATCTCAATTTAATGTAAATTTTTGAAATTAAAAAGAAAAGATCAAATCCTTTGAGAAAAAATAGTATTGTGCCGTATCAAAACACTCTCCGATTTGAAGAAACTTCTTCAAACTGTTTTCCCTCTCAATCGGATTGGCGTGAAAAAATATTTTTTCGTATGTGTTGTATCATCTCCGCACCATGAACTTTTCAATTAGTGTGTCACCTCTAATTTGTTCACATTTTAATCAGAAGATATCTCTCTCTCTCTTTCTTTCTCTTTCTTTCTCTCTCTCTCCCTTCCTTCCTCTCTCTCTCCCTCTCTCTCTTTCGTTCTCTATATCTCTCTCTTTCTCCTTCTCTCTCTGTCTCTCTCTCTCTCTCTCTCTCTCTCTCTCTCTCTCTCTCTCTCTCTCGTGGAAAAGTATTTTTTCGTATGTGTTGTATCATCTCCGCACCATGAACTTTTCAATTAGTGTGTCACCTCTAATTTGTTCACATTTTAATCAGAAGATCTCTCTCCCTCTCTCTCTCTCTCTCTCTCTCTCTCTCTCTCTTTATCTATCTATTATAACACACATTTGAGTGGCAAGTAATTTAAGCTAATGGAGGGCACTCGACATTGAGTTCAAAGGAGAATGTCGTTCATTTCCTTAGTGTTATAAGACTTTTCTCATATTTTATTGTTTCAGTGGATGTCCTCTCTGCGGTGACGGTTACAAAGAAATGCGGGAAGAGAAAAGGATAGGGGATGGTAGCGGCCTAATGAAGTGTGGCCTGTCAGGTTTTCTGATGTGATTACGATTTGATTGATTACAAATGATGCTAAGAGATTTCCAATGCAGTTTGAAGAGGATATCAAAAGATCTTAAACATGAAATAATTACAGTTAAAAAGCTTGTGGGTTCACGCTGGACCCATTGTGCCAATACACGAAAATGTTGAAGCACTTTATTAAATATGGACGTACCAGTCAATCAATCGGCACATGTTTTAGCTCATTTTTCAGACAGCCTTTAATAATATTTCTGTTGAGTTTTAATTAGGTATGTATTGCAGATTGTAAGTAAGCAAGTAAGTCTTTGTATTATATATCGAAGATACGTTTGAAGACGGATCGTGATTTCTCGTATGAAGGTTTTCTGGGAATTTTTAAAACCTTGCGCATGTGTAGGAAATTAGAGTTCTCTTCTTATTCATTGTGATTTCGGCATATGAAGGCTAATTTACAATACAGAAAGTTTATGGAGTATCTTGTAATGATGGAACCACTTTCGAGTTTCATCGAAGACGGATGTTATTAATAGATTAGTAGACAAGTTCTCCCATATTTCACTATCTACGGGGAATTTTACTTCGCAGATCAAGACAAACCCGTAGTGAGCTGATGTGAGCTCTTGTTATTACGCCTGGCATGTAAGGAGACTACTTTTAATATCCTACATCAGTTAGTTGCGAATAGCAGAGTGAATAAAGTGGAAGAGGGGATAAAGTGCGTTTGGATGTTATATAAGTCTCAGAAGCGAAGCAACGTATCGATAGTAGGAGCTTATGTGGCGCGTTGGGAAGTGAAGTAGTAAATGTTCGGATCAGATGATTTGTCAAATTTAATACCAAGGATTTCACTGTCCAAGAAGATAGTGGCCTTAAGCAATAACGCCATTTTGAGGTGCACGATGCATACTAACACATATATATACCACCTTTCCATTTTTGGGGAACGCATCAAATATCTGCAAACTCAAATGTTTTGTTTTATATGCGATAGAACTTTCCTCCCAACCCAATATATTTATCTATATATACATTGTATAATGTTCGTGGTATGGCTAACATTCAATTTTAGTAATTGTAGGTTATCAACACAAAGCAAATACTTACCGGTATCTCCTCTGGTACCTCTTCCTCGTATGGTAATGAGATTCTTATGCCTGAAATTATAAAGAGAAAAAAACCAGATAAATATTAAATAATAAATAGTGGACTTCAAGAAATGTGTACAAGGAGTTCCATTCTTTCACAAATTTAATGCTTGCAATACTTCTCTCTATAAGAAGAGTAATTTCATTAATTTCCTGCATTTCCGTGATTTTAATTAAAGTCAACCGAAGATCAAGATCTCAACGCGCTTATTACGCGATCCGATTTTGAAAACAAACCACCATTAACTGTTATGCTTCTTTCTTGCAGTCAGAACCTATGGTAGTTTAATTTGCATTTTCTTAAACCGCTTCACGAGTGAATCGCACCCATTTTCAAATTTTATCTCACGAGCTTATGCAAGCAGACATATGTGAGTAGTTTAAGTTTTCAATTGTAATTCTTCGGCTTTGATACTGCAAACATTAGATAATGGACGGAATAGAAGCGCTACATCTGATATTACGGAGGTAAAAAGAAACCTCTATGCTTTTATCCAATACCCATTATTTGAAATTATCGTTCACGGATTCGAATTATTCGGATTTTTGGAGAAATGTTCCTTTCCTGTGTGTAAATCATTTGTAACATGGTGTGTTACAAATGATGGATCGCGTCTGGAGCTGCGATTTTTTGCCAAGCAACTTTTCTTCATCTCTCCATTGTTTCGATTTTTTAAACATTCGCTTCGGTAAAAGTTGATGCGAACGCGGCCGTGCTTTATACAGTCTTACGCGCCCCATATCTATTATCTTTAGTCCAGTAAACAGTAAACATTTCTATTTTACTTTTTTTAAATCATAGTATAGTCAACGCCTGTTGGCGTGTAAAAGATATTACACATAGAGTATTCACTAATTATGCCGCCCACACATTTTGGGATGGTTTTCTGAACTATAAAAAATCACAATAAAAAAACCAGAACTCTACGATTCGATGAAAATCCCTGCCAACACCTTTTCCAAAATAATTGCACTTTAATCAAGCCAAAAAAAGGTCTTATAGAATAGGATGTGAACGACTCGAAAATAAAGAGATTGCTCGTGTTGCACAAATTGAAGCTCATAGATATCGAAAGCCGGTTTATCACGTACCAAAAGCTGCTCTAAAGAGGAAGAGAAAAAAGATTTTAAGACAAATCGGAGCTGATTGGTAAACTCCACTATGCTAATCCAATATTTATCCAGAAGTCGAATATCTCTACTATCGAGAGACTAGCACGGTGCGTAGTTTTTTAAAAATCTCGCAAATGGAACAAAGCAACCACTAAAGTTGTTACGCAATCTGCCAAAACATGTGATCAGTTGATCTTTTAGCATTTTAATGCTTCAAAAGTGAAATTTCGGTGCGGAATTCATATACTGACGATAACGTAGGAAAAACATGGAGGCGAAAACATGGGTAAAATATAATGCCATGTAAAAATACCCCAAATTTAATTAGGATCCCAAGTACACTATATGCATATATACATACACTATATATATATACACTATATACACTATATATATATACACTATATACACTATATATGTATACACTATATACACTATATATATATAGAAGCGCTATATACACTATATATATATACACTATATACACTATATATATATATATACACTATATACACTATATATATATATATACACTATATAC
>KK502961.1:28121-39807 GCA_000688735.1 Glossina austeni | reverse complement strand
CACTATATATATATAAGTGTATATATGTATATGTATATATGTATATATGTATATGTATATGTATATATATATATATGTATATATATATATATATATGTATATATATACATATATGTATATATATATATATATATGTATATACAATGTATGCATGTATATACACACTATGCACTATAAGTATATATGTATACACTCCATAGTCTTGTAAATAGGCTATCTTGCTAGGCTAGCATTTAACAATACGTTCTTTATCATAATTCTTTAGTGATCTTTTCCTAGTAATCTGATCCTAAAGTTAACAGATCAACGTACAGTTCAAATTAGATCACTTTGATGTCCAATCAAGTGCGACATCTCCCTTACTATAAGTGACAAATTTTGGGCGCGATTAATAATAAAAAAAACCTATTAAGCTTTGACCTGCGGCCAAGCAAAGCGTAATTTTAAGGCGAAATTTTAGGTAAAGGCGGCAACTGCAAGTTGAAAATTTATATTAAATTTATTTAGGAAAGTAGAGAAATTATAGAAATTATACCCACTGTATGCGTGAGTTGGTAAGTTGATTGCCACTTTAAAATTTTCAGTTTTAATATTTTTTTACCTAATCCCTTTTCTAGAAAGGCTTTCGAGTAACCGAAATCTATTTCGACGTCATCGTATCCTTCATAGTGTACGTCAAGCCTTTGCGCTAAAATTTCGGCGTTCGGCCTTGTTCCACTTTGCAATTGTAATACCGGCGGTGACGGCCGTGCTCTCATTCGTACCAGCGATTGCGATCGGGCCGTAGCTGGTGCACTTGTTGGCCCCACCGGTCGTGTAGCTGTAAAAATATTTTGCGTAATTATTATCCAAGCAAACAAACACGATATAAACAAACACGATAAAGGAATTCGTTGGCGATTATTACCCCTTTCTAGAAATAACTTTCTGCGTACTGTAGAGTAATACGGCATTTACGAATCTTTCAAACCTTTGACTTTTTTTTGAATTTACATTTGCCAAGTTGTTGTATAACAACCATTTCTTAATCCGTTTTTGTAAAATTTTCATACAACTTTTTTGTAGTTTTTATTTATATCCCATTAACATATTGTTAACGGGGTATCAGATAATTTGATTCTTTTTTTTTTGTACGTTTTTCGTTTTGTGAATGCCTAAAGAGTTCGTTGATTACAGAATTTAGAATTTGATATTTTGTATAAAAATTTTATTATGTGAAATATAAAAGAAAAAAAAAAAAACAATTATTTTTCATTTACTGACATATTTACTTTTGAATTCTCTTCTATTTTCTTTGGTTTCATGGATTATATGTTGACTTTGATAGTGAAATTCTAAATAATGGCTTAGTAGCGTTCATAGTTGCATTCAAAATACAATGAAATGTACATTCCCAAGCTTCGCACCCATCGTCACAATGTATGTATAAATATGGAAAACATCGATGATGGCCTGAATTTATCGACTACGCGCCATTGCTAGACGTGTATGCGTGGCAAAAATTTTCAACCCAACCGATTATAAAATCACGAATTCAAATGCAACGACTTGGTCATGTACGGTCTTAAGCCATGCACAGTCCATCAAATCGTCTAGTTTAAGATGTCGATTTTCTATGCAAATTCATTTTCATGAATAAGGATCTCCTTTAATTCTCTCGCTTCTATACTCGGATTGATAAGGCCAGTAACTCGAAATCATACCAAACGCATAGTAGCTTTAGCTGGATAAGACCAGGCATTCAATGGCTTAACCTACACCAAGCAAAGATTCGAAAATTGCTTCAGGTGGAAATTTTTGTTGTTTTATAGCCAGGGATCGGCTCATCAGTCTTGTCCAGTTGTCCTGGCCTTTAGGAGGTGGGTTAAATCTAAAGGTATGATTGCCTTTCCTGCCTTAACGGTAGCATTTTGAATGTCCGTGTTGGGCAAATAAGCGCTCGCACGCAATTCCTTTTAATTACCGATCGCGGCCAGATTAATATCCATTTTTTTTAACATCAGCTCAGGAAATTCCAATGATGATAAGTCCAACAATTCAACGAAAAAATGAGAAATAAGCCATGACTTGTATTACGGTGCGTTAAAAAGAGCTTTGTGAGCTGTTATGACCCACGTGGTTTCTATGGATTCTTATATTGATATTCTAATCCCACGAATCTTATGGAACTCTAAATAAACTATTTAGGTTGCGGTCTATTTGGTCATGCCGTCTGGGATTGAAGCACTAACCTATCCGTTTGCATTCGGTTATGTCGGATGATCACGCATACTTTTAATTTACGTTCTGATCTGTTTGGCGACTGAATTCACCGGAATTAGGAAATGCTCTTGTTCTTTTCTCGAAACCTATGTCTGACATGATCAGCATTGCCAATTGGTTTTCAATCACATTCGAAATCAGCGCATTTGCACTCGATTCCAAAGATCTACCTTAGGAGAGTAATCACGTATGGAAAATGTAGCTTTCGCTTTTGTACTGAGCTGTTTCAAATGATGTTTTAATTCACACAGAGGTAACCCTAAACTTACGATACGAATAGGTTAACTTTATCTACGGAATAATAATAATACGGGAATGCGTAGGATAACAACTTAATTGAAGTGTGGGAACAAAACGAATTTGAGGCTTTGGTCCTCACAACCGCCCTCAGTTATTTTCAGGGCAAAATAAAAAAATTTTACCTGCAAAAACTATTGAAAGCAGAAATCGGCACAAATTTTATATTAATAGAAATATTTAGAAGGGTCAACGAACCACTTACGCAGGCTCGCCCAAATCAGGGAACTGGATTTAAAGAAACTTATTTTCTTTCTGCATGTCAACGCATTTCAAGGAAGTCCCGCCTAATGTCAGTTAAAAAATCTAGTAATTAACAGTCCGATTAGAAACTTTAATGGAAAAGGAAGATTTTAATAAGAGATCAAGCTGTAGTGCTAGTCTGTTAGAATGTAACGACCATAGAAAATTGAATCGCCATTTCGATAAAAATACGGTCGAGGATAGAACGCAAGTTAAAACGTTATTGCCCTTCAGTCTCTACTATTAAATATCCTAAAGCCGTTCGCGGAATACATCTCTTGGCTTATTTTGGTCGTAAAAAATTTAAATTTGGGTCTCTATCAACTCCTTATGGTTGTTGTATACAAGCTGTACAAGCTTAGTACAGCCTTACTATGCAAGTGATGCAAGAAGTAAAAACATTTGATTGAATTGATACGTCGATAAGCAATAGATTGAAAAACAAAATCGATTTCCCTATGGATCTAATAGATCAACAGAGCTATCTTTAATAAAGTCAAACATGGATCTCGGAAAATCCTTTAATTTCCATAAAAAAGTTACAAACTCTAGGGATTATTTTAAAAAGCCCTCGTTTATCTAATAATATAAAATTACTACTTACCCGGGATATCAATGGCACCTTCTAGCGCCAACATGTTATCTATGTTATCCAATTATTTTCACTCAGACTAATTTTTTAGCAATCACTTCATTAGGCATAAACATACGGAAATTCATTTCAATCATTTGAAATCATGGACGATTTTCTTATTATATTGTTCTGTTAGATTCGAAAATTTATATATCACACGTGATGTTGTATAATGCAACAGTAAGACAGTGGTAAGGGTGCTTTAATGTGTTTGTACTGGATATATGTGCATATGTATGTTAAGGCAAAATGTAGTTTAAGCAGCTTAATAAATATTCCGCACATGCGACTGACTATATTTCAAATATGCATGGAATGAATTGCATTCGCAACTCCTCTCATATCCTAACTCCTCCCATCTAAGCCGTTTTGTATGTTTGTGCGCGTGTCGCAACACTCAAAATGATTTAAGATTTCATCATTTTTTATTCTATCAATCGTTCCAGAATAGTTTTTTGATTCGATTTACATCAGTCGATCCGCCTGTCTGTCCTTCCGTCCGTCTGATATCTGGTCATGTGTTTAACCCATAGGCCGCAATTTCCAAGATTCGTACACAATATTTGACACACTGACACTAGTGACCCTGAGGCAGTATGGTGTTTTTACTTGTTTTTACACGGCTAAGAGTCCTACCTTTTATTAATTTCTTAACTAAGGACAGTAGATAGGTGGACATAAACAATTTAATGGTGGGGCTTATTTGACTATACCTTCTTAACGTATCTTTTTAACGTATGGTTCTTCTTCTTCTGTGAGTTAGCAAATCAACAACAGATCATTTACTGAGTTGATCTTTTATTGCTTACTATTAATTTCAATTTTTTTATTAAAAGCGACTGTGAAGTTGTTGGTTGATAGGGCACTCGCGAAAAAACAATACGTATTCCTTGAAAGTTCTACGTTTCGACACAAAGCTATGACAACACAAGATCCGAGAATAATCCGAGATTATCACAAGCTTCTAGCCATCTAGCTCCACGGATCTTAAGTTTCCGCTTATTTTACGTAAATGGTGTAGCTGAACAAGCGAAGGGTAAACCTTCCCCTAATATTATTTAATTGGTAGAGTACACTAATAGTACCACACCTAGTGATCAATGCAAGTAGCTAAGTGGGCAATGTATGATCGCCTCCGATCATGGATTTAGCCTAGATATTTAGATAAAACTGCTCCCCTTTTTCTCTCTCCCTATATTCTACAATTCTTCATCCAAGTACGTGGGTGGCCATTAACGAAAAAAAGCAAAGGAAAAATGTCAACGAAATATTATATAAAAATTGCAAAATTTGCAACAAATTAGTTGTAATGTCATTATAGCCTCAAACACTGTACGCAGTGCTGATGGATAAATTTGGGGAGACGAAATTGGCGGTTTTCCTGCACGGCGGAGAAGGTCAAAGCTATGAGCGCTGCAAGGAAATTTTAGATGCCCAGATTTTAGATCTCCCAGCACGTAAATGGGTCCAGCCCAAATGGGCTCTTCTTCCTGATCGTTCCATAACTATTGGAGAAAAATTTATTGCAAATCTCAATATCCTTTACTCCCATCAGTTTGAACTTTAGAAAATCGTACTAAAGCCAATGCCACTCGGCCAGACATTGCTTTCAATTTAAGTTTATTTTGCCTCTAAAAGCAAACATAATTAAAAACCAATGCATTTTATTAGATGTAGCTTTTCAACCTAGCAATTTACTAAAGTTAGTTTTCATATTTTAACTAACGTCTTATTTTCGTAAAACAAAAAAAAGAAATATTTACAGATAATAAAAAACACGTTTTTTTGTTATATCATGTATGTATGTATGTATGTATGTGTGCGTATGTGTGTGTGTGTTTGTTGTGTGTAAAGAGGGGGCGCCCGCTCTTACGTATACATACATATTTGCGAATGTATGTGTGTTTAGTATGTGATTTTTCCATTTTTTTATTTCATTTTTTTCTAAATTCAATTTTTTAACTGATTTGATTTTTGATTTCGTTCATTTAATTATCGGGTTATGATTTTAATGAAAACTTTTTCAAATGGACTTTAAGTTTAACGTCAAAACAAAATGTGCTTTTTTACCACTTGTTTTCATTTCGACGCAACGATCATAAGAACGTACGAAAAGGGAGCGCGTTTAAAATGCATTTTCAATAACAAATTAGCCGTTGAAGTTGATAGTCAGTCAAGCTCTTTGAATGCGCATACACTCTAGATAGTAGAAAATTGAACTTTTCGAATAATTTAATGGGAACACTTAAAAACAAAATTCGGTTCAGCATATTATTAGCACGTACGAAGAAAGTTCATTTACGTTATTTTTCCAGATTAATTTGTATCGCAAAATTAGATAAACAAAATTAAATAAAAATTATTATGATGGAAAAAAAAGAACAAAAAAAAAAAATATAAATAAATGAATAAAACACTTTCGTTTGAGAGTCGACCGTTTAAATAACTGATCACGTTAAATAAATGAGGGCAACTAAGGCAACTAAACGCACCAAACAAAGTTATCTAAACAAATCAAGTTTGACGTGCTGAACATAAAGTAATGGTTAATTTAGCAGTTGCGTGTACAATGGAGGAGTAAAGTTAAAAATGTGTACATATCTGTTATATGAAGGAAAAATTTTGTACAATTGTGTGAAATTTCACAGAAGATAATAGTAGAGTTTAGTTCTACTCTTATTTATAAGATAATTGAATTAATTTCTTTCCTTTTTGCATACATTCACGTACGCCACGTTTCATTTCCGCTTGTTGCAAAATGCTAAAGCAATTCTCCGCTTTAATCGCTTGCACTATCGGTAATAAATTTTGCCATCCAACAAGTGTTAATTAGCCGCGGGATGGCATAAACTTTGTATACCTAATAACACAGAACATTGTTTTCCATTTCCATTTTCAGTAAATTTTCAAAACAAAAAGTAAGAGCAAGAACGCAATTAAAAGCATAGAATTGAGAGAATTAACTAAAGCTAAACCAAAAAACTTTATCAATCTAACGGCGGGAGACGGCTTAGCTTCAAAACGAAAATACAAAGATATACACAAAGCTTCGGACATGATCAACATATGTTTTGCACTTCTCGAGCCAGAAGATTAATTCAAGGCGCCCATACTAAATAAATCTTGGGGGCAAACATATTTCAAGGGCGTAAACATAAAGATGGCTTGCAGTGTTGCAAACAAAACAAAAAAAGGGGTTAAGGTGAAGCACAAAAAGCTTATACAACAGCCGAAAACTAAAGCGAGAGAATATATATAAGCAAAGACTATGGGATAAAGATCGTTTCCAAAGTTTTAGAGACAACGGAGATGATTGAAAAGCAGCTAAGGATACTATTCTTAGCAACCAGGTCATACCACGGCAACTGGCGACTGAGGACCATGTTTGCGTGGCTATTATTTCCCATACAAGTTGCAAGAGTTGTTGTCTTTCGTAAATTTATCGAAGAGTCAATTCGGTTGTGAAATCCTAACTCGAAGAATCAGTGTATGCGAAGCATACACATATATATATGATTTTTTAACTTGTGTAAACGTCTTACGGAACAAATCCTTATCTAACCCATAATTTTCAGCCGTTCTCCTAACTATGCTGCCTGCATTATTATTAGGATATTGCGCAGCTGACTAAGTATGAGTCGCGATTATTATGGCGATCCACGCTGGTACAAATCTTATTAAGGGTTGAACATACTTACAATTAAACATATACTTCGTGAATAACAAAACCTTTCCCATATTGGAAGACTCTACGAACGTCTTAAAAATACGTAGAGAACATAATATCAATAAAACGGCTAGACTAAGTGTCTAGGCTGCCTTTCAAAAAAAAAAACCTTAGCTTTTAGTGCTTGTTCTACATATAGTTGTAGAATTTTTTTTTTTTTTTTTGGTCTAAATATATCACGATCTCTTCAAGATGATGGAAACTATCCAAGATTCGACCGGATTATCCGCGTGAGTAACCGAGTAGATGAGAAGCACGACTAGTAAGTCAGTGTACACGGGTCCAAATCTCAGTGCGGCGGAGCACACCTGGTCACTAGGTGAGAGACGGAAAAGAAAACAAGGAAGAAAGGGCGCAAACATATGCTTATATTGGTGAAGCAAGGTCATAGTTTCAGCAAGCACTCGATCACACTCACTTCAGATCCACATATGTCCCAAGTCGTGGACGCTGCGTTAACAAAAACTCATTTATATAGTTGTGCTTTTCTTCCAATTTGTCTTAGCTTTTTACCTATCGTGGGCGAATCGATTGTTCAGAATTGATTTGAGAAATTTCTCGTCTATGATCGTAAGATTGTTATCAATACACGGCCCTTACCAAATTCATTTAGAATCCCATGAATATACAGAAATTAATAAAGTCGCTGGATTATTCTGGATGTTGCATATGAAATGTTCTCTATCTGTGTGTGGTAGTTGCAAGAATCCAATGCGGTATGCGGTTTACGTTAATGTTTTTACGCATACATAGGTACACACACAATTCTTACATGTGCTTCGGCACGTCTGTTATATTCTTCTAATCTATTTATTGTAGAAACAAAACACATATACACATACTCGTATATTTTTATCAGGAATACTAGAGTTTTATGTGCAGGTGTTTGTCTACCTTGATTCGTAACCTAAATCTACAAAGAAAACAGCTGTTACCTTTCATAACCTTGACAAAGAAGAAAAACATACCATTTCGTGAATCTATTAATATTAAGCCAAAGCAGCCCTAAATTAATCTAGAACATTATTTATATAAATTTGAAGTTATGCAAAGGAAGTCTTGTCTGCGAAGTTCAAGAAAAAACTTTCTTCCTCTGTCAACAACAAAAACCGTTTTATGCCTGCAAGATAGGTAGATATATAAGATTCAATAACATATGTTAAATCGCTTCTGTCTAAGATCGAGTTTCGTGTTACACTGCAAAAAAGCAGTGATTAGATATTAAGTAACTTCTTCAAGGCAAGTTAGAAAGCATAAAGTCGAAGGCGAGTTCACGTACGCATGCACGAAAATTTAGATTTGGTAACTAAAAGTCTAAAAAGAAACTCTAAGAAAATAAGTGACAAGACTAAGAATTTAAAATTAAATTTCCGTCTCTGGAAAACATCAATACATAGCCACAACAGATCCATTATTCTTTCAGCGCGGAATTTTAATTTCGTCAGAACGGTTAAATATATGTGTGTGCAGAGGTGGACAAGTCTTTGATTTTTTTTTGGATGATCAATCACTAAGGGGATGTGATCATGTTCTCGACGTGTAACACAGTGATGATCGGAAATTAAAAAACGAAATTATTATAATTATTATTATTTAGTGCTTCAAGACTTTAGTCTTGTTTTAAGGCAAACGCTTTTATTGAAAACTCTACCGAACTTGAGTTTTGAATCCATGACCATTGAGTTGTTAGTCGAGATAATTTTGCCTTCTCGGCCAATCAAGCGAATAAAATCAAAAATTAAAATTAAAATGAAAATACATCATCTTTGCTAAATAGGCGCGTGGGCGTGTTACAAGCGTGTTCTTTGGAAAGCTTGCGTCTTTTTCAAATTCTTTTGCAAATTTGTAGGCGATATCCCCATTTTTGCGAACGGTAGATTGATACTTCACGGTTGCGCCGATGGATGCATGGTCGGACGGACATACTTATGCGTATTCGGAATTTGAAACTGGCCTAGAATTTTTATACTTTATGAGGTTTTTGAAGGTTGAAGGCGTGGACGATATTTTTTAAATTTGTAGAGGTACTAAAGTGTTCCCCATAGAGTGTACGTTCAAATTTTTGTAGATTTATTTGCTATAGTTTATGCGTAATGATCGAAAGCTAATTTTGTATTTCTTTTGAAAAATAGATGTGTTCTCACTTTACGTGGTGTTGTAGGCGTGTCCAGGGGAATGTTTAAAACACACATTGCAGTCGGATGGGTAAATAGTCAGCCGGACGGACAGACAGACGGACATGCTTAAATCGATTCATATATACTGTGCGGGATCTCTGCAGCGTCCTTCTGAGCGTATCAAACGGGTTGACGAAATGAATTCTTATTGTTTAGTGATGGGTAAAAAAAAGTAATAGGGTTCAAATATACAACTAGCAGTCCCCCGCGCTTATAAGGTAAAAATGTACAGCGCAGTACTGCAAAAGTCTGATAGTGGCTTTAAAATTATCGAAGAGGTATATCAATGGAATGAAGAATCGACTAATTAGATACCGTACACACACTAAAATCTTAATTTACTTTCGTGATGAAATAACAAGATTTTCTCCTTGCTTTTATGCAAAGACAAACCTTTAATGGGACCCTTATAAGGGAAGGGATCCAAACCGTAATCAAACTTTAACAGAATTAATTTTCTTAATAAATATATGCTTTTTTCAACTGAGTCTTAAAAATTATACTTTGTTGTCATATCAGGGCTTACTCTTTGCAAGAACTTCTATATGAGATGAGGTTACAGTGAGAAAGTGGTTCAAATTATGGGCCAATTCTCGCCGCGTTAGAGCTTTTTCCCATGTGAAGGTTCATTTTGCTTTATTTTTGGTCGGTACGTGTGCGGTTACAAGCGTCAAAATCTGGATCCAAACAGTTCAAATATTCCTTAAGAACTTAGAACGCCGAAACGATATTACTTATCGAGTTTTTTCGGGAAATTTTGAAGACTGCAAGCCTTTTTTATACCACGGCGTCTTGATGGCCAGCCTTTACACGGGGAGTGGTCGCAAATGTGATCGCTGCAATTAATTTTTGTAGCGTTTGTCTTTGCGGCATAACACCATTTCGCGTCAAAATGTCTTAAAAATTGAGACCTGTACGTTGCGCACAAATACATATATGGATAGTCAAGCTTAGGTCGAAGCAAAAAACAATTCTAAATTTAATGACACAGCAAAAAGAGGGGTAGAAGAGGGTTAACCCTTTCTGGGTGTTACGTACATCCGACCAAATTTTAAAACTTGTACCACAAGTGGTGTAAGGTTTAAGAACTGGAGTAAGAAAAACCATAACTTGTAATACATAGCGCACATGGATGTTTAATTTAGGAAAATCTTACGATTGCTGCATGAAAATGGCTAATAAAAAAGTTACGTGGATTGGACCTAGTCGGAAATTCAACCACTAAGGGTTGGGGAACTCACCAAGCAATTTGATCGTGAATTTTAGCCTCAAAACCAGCTAAGGTGCTTCGTGAGAGGATAAGGGTTTAAAATCTGTGTTCGTAAGAATTCCATCGTAGTGGGATTAAGGAAAACTGCTTCTGTACCGATTTCATAAAACTAATGCATTATTGCTATGAAGAGGATTCGATAACTGAAGCGTTTTTAAAAACCAGTCTTACCACACGAACAACGATTGTTTAGCAATACACGAGCAAACGAAATTCTTTTATCAACGATCAATAGAACCTGGAAGGCCTTTTAATTTATTTATGTGAATCGATAATCGATAAGAAAATTAATTTGTCTGCATTTTTGTGAAGTTAGGTAAGTAGACTACAGACACGTTTTAAATTTAAATAAACGAATCTAGCTGAACGCACTATTTTGTATATTGATGAAAATCTTAATAAAACCGATATCAGGATTGATAAAAACAGCAATTACTTA
This sequence comes from Glossina austeni, assembly GCA_000688735.1. NCBI lineage: Eukaryota > Metazoa > Arthropoda > Insecta > Diptera > Glossinidae > Glossina > Glossina austeni. The sequence goes on along the minus strand of KK502961.1, from coordinate 28,758 downwards.
CTTCCTGTTGCTCGCTTTACAACACGATGAGTAAAATTTCCCAAAGCCGCTACAGTGACGATGGAATCTTTCTTTCTACTGCTTATCTGAAATAATAAGTAAACAGTAATTAATTGCATGCAAATTAAAGTAAAATTTAAGGTCAATTTAATTGAATTCTTTTGCTTGAATTCTTCACCCAAAGTTAGATTGACATCATAATATTGTCTTTTAACAAGCACGGAGTCGAAAGCACGTGTCACTTCCAAGGCACTCTTTGCAAAAGTGTTTGTATTTTTAAAAATTGGAACCTATCAAAATTTAATGTCCGTACATTTCAATACTTTCTCAATTTGAGGCATTAGAAGGCACAAAGCATTTTGTTTCTATGCGGTATGCAAGACTTAGCAATCTTGCTGTACCCACCGCCGAAGGATGAGAGATATATTTATTTTGTCAAAACGTCTTCAACGGAGTCTAGAGGAATGCTTCAGAAATCCTATGGAGTATGTATATTCTTGACCATCATCAGATTCTAAATCAGTTAGAGCATATCTCTCTATCCGTCTGTCTCTCTATCCGTCTGTCTCTCTATCCGTCTGTCTCTCTATCCGTCTGTCTCTCTATCCGTCTGTCTCTCTATCCGTCTGTCTCTCTA
>KK502961.1:9560-28080 GCA_000688735.1 Glossina austeni | reverse complement strand
TGATTACAAATTTGGCGACAACCTTGAAAGCTTAAATAGGTCAAATCGCCCAAACAGATCAAAGCAGACGCTTACAATGCTCACACCCCATTACAACAAAAACCGGCAACATCTCCACTTTCCGTGTTTCTGGGTTATTTGCTTGTCACACATAAAGTACGGCACCACGTAATATTATAGGGTATGAAAATTTAAGTCTTGTGCTATTTTGTAGTCTTTTTTTCGAGGCCACCACCACGTATAAAAGATTCGGTCACGATCGAATATAGTTTTCTTGTTCGTGTTCTGCGCAATTTGCGAGATTCAACAACAAGAGCTATAATGAGCATACACGTTGTCCAGTGTGACGACTAGTGTCCGATCAAAATGTCAGTATATGTCCCTAAGTCGAATGTGTACAATTAGTGGGGTTGTGTGGTCAAATCAAAATGTGTGGCCGATCAAAATGTCAGTATATGTCCCTAAATCGAATGTGTGCAATTAGTGGGGTTGTATGGTGTGTGCTTTCGCTCAAACAACAAATTTCAATTCATTCATATTTTATTTCGATTATGTTCCAATTCACCTTTTCATAGTTGGCTTCATTTTTCGTTTGCATTGGATTCAGTAAGGCTTGATTACACAAGTCCTCTCCATTTGTAGCTGCTCTGTCGTTACCTAAACCACCGACTTGTATGCTAGTGTCACAACCATTTTGCAAACTACATCGACGTAAACGTGATCTCCGTATTTTGATGCAATAAAATAAATTACCATTTTTTTCATGGCCAGTCCTAATAGTTTCATCGGCAGTTATCGCCGTAGTGTTAGCGTCGTTAGGCCTTGCCACGGTACTTGGAGAACATCCCATATTGTCAAATGATTTTCGACTTGTCTTCTTCGCTAAGTGTATTTTTATTTAGTAAGCTTATCAAATGAAACTTAATCTTTGACTTGAGCTTTAATGACCAGCATTATGGCACAGATGTTTGTTTCATCTACGTAATAGGTAATATGTTGTGATGTTTAAATTATTATTATTATTATTATTATTGTTGTTGTTGTTGTTGATGTTGTTGATGTTGTTGATGTTGTTGATGTTGCCTTGTTCATTTGTTAAAGATTTGTTTCATTAAAATAAATATCGCAGTTGACGGCCTTTCATTTAAAATATTGTGATTTACACAGCCAGTGTCTTGCACTTTTGATGCACACATAATAAGCTTACTTTTATTGCATTTGTTATACATATTCTTAATTATTGTTTATAGTGCTTTTACGCGTTCATCATCCAGCTGTCTTCCATTATCTGTAAAGACGTATGCAAAGAAAATGAAATTAATGAACATGTCATCATGCATCGTGCAATTTATATGAGACAGCAACGCGTCAGATATATATGATGTATGTAAATGTAGAGAGCATTGAAAAAGAATTTTTTTTTATATTACAATTACAAACATAGTTGTACCGTTCCTTTTAAAATAACTGTACCAAGTGCCCGTCTTAAACATCATCTTTCCGTCATTTTTAGCATTTAGGTTTTAAATTCTAAGAGCTGGAAATTGGTAAGCAAAGAGATAAAGGGGCAGAAAAAAAGTGTTGAGTTTTCTTCTTAAAAAAATTAATAATTCTCCTTAGCTCTTAAAATATTCCGTCAACGGTATAAACATTAATGTTATTAAAACTGGGGGAAATAGAATAATAATTAGGCTGTTTAAGAAGAATTTGACCTTGAAGAAAATGCTTGCTGAAAACATTTGCAAGCTTGTGGTGATAAAGCCGTATGGCATGGTAAAAAGTTTTGCAAAAAGCTGGGAAAATTTTTGATATAAGTCTAGACCATCAATGCATAAAAGATCGACTTTAGTTATCACGATTTACCCTTTCAGGATGACAATTTCTCCCGACGAAGATGGAAGATCTTCTAAATGCAAATAATGTTAGTTAAAACAACTACAAAAACACTATAAGTGCCCTACACTACCCTAATTTCTACTTATTTATGTAAGGGCTTTTCAAAACAAAGTGTTGTAGGGGTAGTGGTCGGAAGACTGAGCGGATCCGAAACATATGCAAAAGTTTTTGTGCTTGGACCAAGGTCAGTGTACCAAATTTCATGAAAATATTTCAAAAGTTGCGATCTGCCGGTTGAATACAAGAAAACAGAAGGGTCGGACAAGCTTAGATCGAGCCAAAAAGAGAGTCTAATTCGATTACTGTAATAAAATGTGAATCTATTTTAAAACCTTCTGGGTGTTACACACTTAGTACGTCCTTAGTAGACCCTTATATTACAAGAGATGCGGGCTATAAACGTTTGGCCTCCAAACAGTTCGTTTCAAACGAAAGAACTGTGTTTGAAAGTTAGATGAAAAGTAACGTAAATATCTAGCTCACGGTTGGTGCTCCATTGGGCAGAAATAACTTTTCACGTTCATTAAAAAAAAATCCATTCACAATAGTCTACGCGTATGTTATACGAATATATCAAATTATTTTAGTTCTAACAAAGTACTGCTTGCTTTTAGGCAAATCTGTTGGCAAAAAGTTTAGCATATTTTTAGGCTTTTGTGAAATATAAATAAGGTCTGAATAATATCGGCTGCTCGCAGGAATGTTTGGCACATTCATTTAGTCAGCACTTTGACAAGTGACAGTCGCCAAACACAGGCGTGGCAGATTCATAATGGAAAAATATTCTGTTAACAAAAACTAATATTCTCTTCACAAAAACAAAATGTAAAAGATTTCCCTTTAGCCATTTGGAAAATTTGGAGAGAAGTACTGTATTTGGGATCACCTATTACTTAACGATAGGGTTTGAAAAGGCCTTACATCGGATAACGGAACGTGAGCCAACGTGCTAATGAGAGTGTATTTCAAAATACAGCCATGACTCTGCAGTGTTTGTGGATTTTAATTACATTTTTTGCTGAAGATCAACTCGTGGGAAGTTATGAACAGTGATTTGCGTTTGCTTGTATTTAACATTCCGTTCCTAGTAGTATTGTTGTGTGGACAATCCGTATTGCGACGTGAAAGATCTTTTATACTCGCCCATGTCTCTAGCCTCTCAGTTTTAGGATTCTCATCAATCCCGTCATCTTCTTTGTTTCGGACCGCCATACAGAGTCTGAACATATCAAATGTTCAGCAAACCTCTAGTGTCTGATTCTGCAGACGGTCTCGCATGCATGTAGATTGTGATGGAACGTTTCACTCTTTCCTTGGCAGAATCTGCATGAATTGGTATCAGAGATGCCTACCTGAGGCAATTATGACCCGGTGGTGGCCAAGTCGCTTTTTCTTAGTTCTCGTTGCTTATTTGACGTGCGGGGAGATTTTATAAATCCTTTCGCTTGCCATTGTTTAGAGAAAGGTTTCGGATCTGTCGTGGCCCCTCGCATCCCATGTTAGCTAGACAGTTAGCCTTCAATGGTGAACATCGTTGTGCTTGTAAAATGTAATTCAAATAAAAGTGTTTTCGTCGAAATCTTTTACGAGACGACAGCATCTTTGTACGGTTTTAAAAGTGAGTTGTCCAATGTACAGTTTGTTTCGGCCTAATGTCTTTCGATATAATTCTTCTGTTCTACTTGTTTTGAGGCATAACACGTATTACTTGAAATTCGAAATTCGTAGACTTTTATGAAATGTGAATTAGAAATATTTTCAGTGTTGCTTTCGATCGTTAGCATGAATTGCAGTTTATGTACTGTAATGTGTGAAGCTTATGTACTGAGCGTTAAATATTCGATAAAAACTATACTTTTTATATAATGAAGTAAAATTTTTAAAATTGTTTTTCCTCAATTAAATACATTCGCATTCATTTATTTTTCTACTCAACGAAGAACTCTTAACATTATTTTTGTGTTTTTAATTATGGCAGACATTAAAACAAAACATTTCAAATAAAATTCTATTTTGGATTTTATTTTCAATTCTTTCTTTTGGCATTCGTTCAATAATTCATTGTGTTCCTATTCTCTTCAGAAATTACTTTTGAGCATTTGTTGTAGGCATCAGTTATTTCAAATCGCTTATTAAAATTCTCCTTCTTTTGTTTTTTTTTCTCAGAATAAAGAAAAATAATTAAAAATATTGCAAAATAATAATAAAAATTATGAATGTACGAATGCAGAGACGATAGCGGAAATCACTTTTCACGTATCATAACAATAAAGCGACATTCGTGCACGTTTCCATAAATCTGGAAACATCAAAAACAGACAATACGACGATAAATGCGAACAGATAAAGTTGCTAGGGAGACAAGGAAACTGACAGGCTGTCCTTATCACCTTTCTACATACAAACGCTTTTTCTTCTTTGCAAACAAAGACCGAAGCGAAACTCAAGATCCCTAATTTGACCGCGAAGTTTTTAAAGTAGAGAAGAATAAAAGCGAAAAATATGTAGGGCTGCGTTAAAACAACTTGTGACGCATATGAGAGTAGCATGTTTGTAACGTAAAGAAATACTCAACAGCCGCTTAATAAAGCCCAAACGGCGCCTACGTACTAAAACTATCCCCCGCATGCACTTTGTCGACCATTCCCCTCCGCAGGACCACTGTTAGGTATTAGCTCGCGGAGCCTAATTGCTAATATTTCGCTTCTTTTGCTAGGGGATTAGTGGATTCCCTTTTTAATTTCCACTATCTCTTTTCTTCTCCCGCTGTTTTACTAAGTGGAGCAGCTCGCGGAACATCTTTGTGAGAAAACCATTTTTAGCGCTTCCAACTTCCGTACTGCCAATCATATTATTGGCGATATTTTCCGGCCCGCTTTGGGCCATCCTCGCTCGAATCTTCTGCAGCGAAATATGGCGAGCTAATCGAGTTTCTCCATATCGGCGCAGCTCGGACGCAACAGCAAATCTGTGCAAGTACTTGCGGACACATCCGTCGCCAGTCAGAAAGGTAATAATTCATCCCCTCATCTGTTCTGGCGAACCATTGCACTAGATTTCACCAAAGCGCGAACGTCTGCCGCTCTTTCACAGCGCGATTGGCATATCTTCGGGCCGAGACAAGCAGTTCTTTCTTTCTTATAGCTTCTTTATTGAGCGGGTTTTTCATGCAAAAAAAGATTTTATTTTCAGAGAACGAGGAAAATGTTTCATTTGAAGCATTGTCCATTGGTGGCCGCGTAGTTTTATTAACTCTCCCAAACGATCTGAATTTCGTGGCAAAAGGACATCCACTTTGCCTACATAAGCGCCTATCTTTTAAGGTATCGTCGTCATAAGAATCGAAGCACTCAATAAATTAGCGATTGGAACCATTACTAATTAGAAAAAAGTCTAGGAAACTGGTGAACACAGCAAGAAAAGTCGTACACTCTCACTCTCACTATTGTTAATGTTTTTTGGTCAAGTTTAAACGCGGACGCGGACGAACGTCATCGCCGCGCCGCAAAACCGTGATATTGTGATTTTAGCATAGGATTTGCTTGGAGAAACGCCCAATACTATTACATCCAGCTGATCCCGTAGCAGACCTAAGACTCGTCAACGATTAGCACATTGTTGAATATATTGTTCCATACCGCTTCAGAGTCGTTCAAAATCGATAAAGTCTCGTCAACACTTTCCTTCTTTGACTCAGCAGACAAGAGCTTAAATGACAACTTTGTACAGATTCTAGTTTGATGCAGATAGCCAGATGCAAGCTCCTGGACACAAAAAGACAAATTATGTAAATGTAGTCAGTCAGTCAGTCAGTCAGTCAGTCAATCAGTCGTTCAATAAACACTTTGTTTAGTTAAAAATCATTGGCCTAGTGATTTGCACACGTACGTGTCGTCCAATCTACATCTGTTATGTAGATTAAAAATATCCATGAGGTGCTATCACACTATCATCTATAGCGCATCGCCCTAAAGACCTCACATTTAAGCATTGATAAGCATTATAAACATGCCCAAGTGATTAATGTCCCCCGTCATTAAAATGTTACGGTAAACATACATAATTAGCAATGAACGTTACATTGTCTGTTGTTTAATATTAAAATTTTTCGTAAAGTTTATTAACATCATTTGTCACAATTAAAGGCCTTCGCAACCATGACCTTGGCCATTCAAATGAATTTATAATTTTGTTGAAAATTTTCGAAAACAATGACGCGATTTGATTTGTTTTCAATATTAATGCATTATATGAAAATTGAGTATTCGTGCGTGCTACACAAGGAAATTCATATTTTCATATTCATAAAACGTATAAAAGAGAATCAATTTTGTCTACTACAAACTACTGGCCTTAAAAGTTGAAATTTCAACTAACTAAATGGTAAGCGGAAGTAATTTCAAGCAATCGCCTGAAGATATTTAAATACAAAGTCAAGCAAATTCACAAAAATGCTGAAATATTTTTAGTTGACAATCATGCGTACGCATAAAGAGTCATTTCAGGGTATTCTTAATATTCAATATTTTTAGAAACGCTTCAAATAATTAGTACAAGTACGGGGCAGGACTATCTGCGGCTCTTCGGAAATTCTCGACAAATACGCTATATGCGCTATAGTAGTTGAATTTACGGGAAACATATATAATTTTGTTTGTTTCCTTGTCTCAATCGCGAACTTGTTGCTTAGCGTCGGATGTGGATTGCGATGTATGCAGTAGCACTAAGGAATTAGATTTCTTGACTCTCTGATCGCGGTACAAAAAAATTAATTTTTAACGAACCAGTGATCTCTAAAGACGGAGTAACATCTATATGCCTTAAGCTCGGGATACCGTGACTGTAATACATTCTTTTGCTTATGACTATTATGTTTCCCATAAGTCGGGCTCGATCGTTAGAGCTATTGTATGACTAAGAACAATAGTAGACTAGATTGCCAAAGTATGCTAGGATTAAAAAATAAAAAGGCGTTAACGGTGAAAAACAACTTTAACTTAAGCAAGCATTCACTCTCCGCAACGTGGGCTGGTTGTTCGCGACGAGTTCAAGTCTCGGCGCTACTCCGAGCGCTACTCTGAGCGACCATGTGTAGTCGTAGCCATAGTGAGTGCTCGGTGGTTGAAAACATGACACTTGCCGATAGGTAGCNATTCACAAAAATGCTGAAATATTTTTAGTTGACAATCATGCGTACGCATAAAGAGTCATTTCAGGGTATTCTTAATATTCAATATTTTTAGAAACGCTTCAAATAATTAGTACAAGTACGGGGCAGGACTATCTGCGGCTCTTCGGAAATTCTCGACAAATACGCTATATGCGCTATAGTAGTTGAATTTACGGGAAACATATATAATTTTGTTTGTTTCCTTGTCTCAATCGCGAACTTGTTGCTTAGCGTCGGATGTGGATTGCGATGTATGCAGTAGCACTAAGGAATTAGATTTCTTGACTCTCTGATCGCGGTACAAAAAAATTAATTTTTAACGAACCAGTGATCTCTAAAGACGGAGTAACATCTATATGCCTTAAGCTCGGGATACCGTGACTGTAATACATTCTTTTGCTTATGACTATTATGTTTCCCATAAGTCGGGCTCGATCGTTAGAGCTATTGTATGACTAAGAACAATAGTAGACTAGATTGCCAAAGTATGCTAGGATTAAAAAATAAAAAGGCGTTAACGGTGAAAAACAACTTTAACTTAAGCAAGCATTCACTCTCCGCAACGTGGGCTGGTTGTTCGCGACGAGTTCAAGTCTCGGCGCTACTCCGAGCGCTACTCTGAGCGACCATGTGTAGTCGTAGCCATAGTGAGTGCTCGGTGGTTGAAAACATGACACTTGCCGATAGGTAGCATCCCTAACTCTTCCTCTTTCTTCTCTTCTTCCCACACGTCGCCATAATACGCCATCGTTGATAGTATTGACAAAAAAAAAAGAAGAAGCAAAAAGGTGCTTTGCTAAAAGAACACAAAGTTGAAGTTAGCATCAAATAGTTGTCCTAGCAACCTGAATAAAATTTCTGTAAAAATTTTACAAATTCTTTTGTATGATTTCCGTAAAATTGTTCGTTGCTTGGATCTAACAAAACTGTAATTATGTGCGGTCTGTCAAGGGTTAAATTGCTATGCAAATAATATTTGTTCGCTTTTTAACTGAAAGAGTGCAAGAATTCGTTTAGAAAAATAAAAATTGATATAAAACCGTTATTTAATGCTACTAAAATGCTGAACAAGAAATGAACAAAGCAAGCACACTAAAGCAAATTATCAGTTACGAAAAGGTTGTCTGCCTGCCCTCATATACATATACACTTTGATATATAATACGTAAGCGCTAACGTTTGATATCTACGCGCTGGTATAACAAAATTACTTTATCTTTATAGTTTTTTTTTATTTGTTTTTTTTTCGTTTTTTCGTTTTTTGTTAAACTTTACCATCTCCATGTGCACGTAAGTTCTTTGATTAACACGCATTCAGATTTTTGAATTTGTGAAAGAAAAAGCGTATGCGGTAAGAAAGCAACAAGTGTGGACTCAATGAGCATATTTGTTAACGGCATTGGTGCTATACTAACCAACAAGTTCTGCGACATATGTCACGTCTTGTGATTGTGTTGGTGCAATAGTAATGACACCAAAAAAAAAAATACAAATAAAAATATACAATGAATGAGTAATAAGTAAGAAAATGAGAGAGAGAGAGAGAGAGTCTTCTCTGAATTTTTAACTGCGTCTTAGCAGACAAAACTGAGTAAGAATAGAAATTGAAAAACACAAAACAAACTATGCGTGTAGCACGAACGGTTAATACCACCTATCTTTACCTAGATTTAAAATTGTACGTTATATTAGGTTTATCGAAATGTAAGTGCCGGAAATTTTGAATCACAAAACAAGTGAAGGACGAAAAAGTATCCTTAATTCTTTCAGTCTACGAGAGAGTGGGAGAGAAATAAAGTGATAGAAAGCTGACTATATTAAAGTATTCAAGGATCGTAAAATTTATTCTAACAGCAGTTCGATTGGTGCGTTAACGCCGTCTTTCTAAAACAGTTTTCATACATATACCTCTTAAGCAGTGCTTAAGAAGAATTCGGTTTAAAGGCGTACCCCCTTAACTTCAGAAAAATACTCGTTTTGTATTTTCTTACCAACCAGTAGCCATTAGAGTTCCTATAACCTACATACAATTTGTGATCACCGAATTTAGTTGAAGCGCTGCGTCTCTCTGTTTTTATACCCTACTCCACTTCTGGTACCCTACTCCACTTCTGATATTAACTTCGTGCAATCGTATATAACACCTACAAGGGCTTAAGGTAGAGCCACCTTTTATTAAACCGATCGGTTCGGAATCATAATCTGAGTTGATATAAGCCTATCGTCCGTCTGTCCGTCTTTTGTCTGTCCATGTAGATTTGTGTTTTAGGTACAAGTTGCATCTTTTGAGATACTTTGATGAAATTTGGTACCGTGACGTGTTTTGATGAACGCTATTGAAAATGGTTCGGGTCGGTCCACTTTTTCGACGTCCTATTCTGAAAAGCCGTTATATGGAAAACAATTGCAGTTTTCAAAATTTCTCGGCAAAAGTGGTTAAGCAGTAGTATTTTGGCATTCTAAGGATACGAGGAAACAAGCAGCATATTATTAAAAATTAATAAATGGAAGAGTATCCTTTTTGCCTAATAACATCATTTAAACGTTTTGACATATTGTGTATAATTTTTCTTGTATAGGAAAAGGAGATCTTATTCCATTCCTCCTATAGTCTGTTTTTCAAGTCTTGGCCGGAAGGGATTGAGTATTTTCGCACATGGTGGCCCAACATATTTTCAAACTTCAAATTTCTTATAAGAATGCTAGTGAAAGTTGTCCTCCCTTTTTATTTATACCCTATACCACTTCTGGTGCAAATGTATATATTAAGGTTGTGCGGACGGGTCCAATATTCAAGAGGAGTTGAGATAGGCTTCATTTTTATTATTCCGATCGATTCTGAATCGATCTAAGCTTGTCTGTTCGGCCGTTCGTTTTGTTTTCTTGTGCTTAACCTACAGATCGCTATCTTTGAGATATATTTTGACGAACTTGAATGAAATTGGTTCGGACCGGACCATTTTCTCGATCAATTCTCACATAAATTCTTCTTTTGAAAATTCGTTACATGGAAAAAATTACAATTTTTAAGATTTTTCAAAGAAACTCACTAACTAACTAAGTACGTCGGCATTCTAAAATAATATGAAACATTTGGTTCGGCTGGAATAATATTTTGAATCCCTCTCAGATATAACCATTCCTAGGAAAACTGAACCTAGGTATAATTTGCAATAGTAAATTGGCAAGAAAATCAATCGAATTTGAACCACTTAAGTCTAGTTTTTGGATACCATATGAGGATTCTCAGGAAATGTGAACTCGTATATGACAAATAGGTCTAATTGTTGTTTTATCAGAAAATTTTATTCATGATAGTAATTTGGCGTAAAAATTAAGTGAACCATATATGAGCCACATTTCTTGGCACCCACTTCATATAATATTTCTCATGGACAGTAAGCCCTTCAGAGAAGATTTCATTTTTAATCTTTTATGATGATAATTGGTCCATAACAGCAATTTAGCAAAAAATTAACAGAACGGAATTTGGACTACTTTTTAGACTCCAACAGATATGGTGGTTGTCATTAAAATCAAGCCAGCAATGTGAAGGAAAAGTGAAACTTCTAGTGGTTATAACTGCAGACATACTGGAACGATGTGTGTATAAAATTACTTTCTGTATTTTATTATTAGCATGGCTTCAAGGGACTCAGATGTTTCTTAGCATTTAACAAAGAAAATATTTGCGAAATATGAAACGATTTGGATTTGAATGAATGAATTGAAAATTCCATGAAATCGTTTAGAAAGCAGCGCAACGATGAATATAATAGACTAGTCAAGAAATGTGAAGGAAACGCAGTGGGAAAAAGGATTTAAGAAATTAATCGTCATAAGGAAATTAATCGTCATGGGGCATATGGAGCAGTTCGAATGTCGAAAAAAACAAAATCACTTCTATGACGGCTGGCTAAGCTTTATAAAAATATGAAATGTGCTGGATATATGCAAAAAGATCTGCGATATATATCCAGTAAATTGATTTTTTATTTTGCAATCATATATGGAAAGCATGCAAGTGATGAGTACTAAAAATGTCTGCTCAGATCGATAGTAACCTTTTTCTTACAGATTCCCAAGTTTCATTTTGGACGGGTCTTACACCTCGTGAATTATTTTTGCCATTTCTTGTTTTTAAATTTCATATCATGACTTCTCTGTTCATAAAACTACTTGTTGGGTTGTTCTACTTCACGAGCAATATAAAATAAAGAAAAGGGATATATTTTACGAACAAGGTATTAAAGACCAGGAAAAAAGTATAGTACACATCATGGTATATAACCTACTACTACATCGTCGAGTTTCATTGCAATCAAATTGAACAAAATAGTGTACACTCAAGTATGTTTGATTGAGAAGACTGAGATTATTTTTTATTTTAATTCTCTTATAATCTCATCCGCATCTATGTATACGTATGTCTACACAATGTATGATTGAAGACAAGATGTGCTCACATTTTCTTCAAAATAAGAAGTAGTAAATTCTCAGGGACTTTTGATATTCTCTCTTTTTTTAACATTAATTAATAGTGTTTTGAACGCTTGCACTTTCATTCTCCTTATTTGGGTGGCCCGAAAGTCCTATCAACGATTTCTTGATATGACGTCACTCTGTATCAAACGATCATAAAGTAAAAGCATATAGAATTTCGTTCTTCATGTGAACATACAACGTCCCACACATATAAGTGAAGACAATATTTCGTTAATGGCAGCCGCCAAACTTTCATTATTTTTGAAATATAATGAAAAGGCGTTGCTCTCGCTTGTGTAATGCACAATTTTTACTGGCTTTCAACTGTGGGGGCAGTAGATATTTTTATTATTTTTAGTTGTGAACACTTTACCACACAAATGACGGGAAATTCTAATCTTGCGTAAATTTTGCAACAACCTATGCAAACGTACGAGTACGCAAAGAAAACCAAAGATCAAAGAGAGCAAACATAACTTGTTTTCCTTTCATCGGATAATTTATATTGAAAAAGGATTCTAAATTTTATGTCCGCCAACTGCTTCTACACATTTTAGCGAACATTTTCGATTGGATTATGATAATATTTTTTTATAATTGAAAAAAATTATATTGCAGAAGTAATAAATATGTACTCAATACTCGAAGAAGAAAAAAATGACGAAGAAAGGAGGGGAGTGTAGAGAGGCTTCTCTATTCACTACAGCCGTAGTCCGTGCTGCGCCAAACTTTCCTTACTTCCGCAATTTTTATTTTTCTTTTTTTTTATTTCTCTGTTAAATGCACTTCGCGTAAGTTGTGCCCACCTTTGTCCTTGAGGTTTTGTAAATATTGTACTTCTGCGCATCAATTTCTATTATCAACTAACTGATCGGGATGTCTGCGTAGGAGAAAGCGACATCGATATTGACTGCGATGGCAAAGCGGTGTGCATTTAAAATAACTGTAACGAAGCGATCGGAAGAATAAAAGCAGAGTTGTATTTCAGGACTATATATGCAGATATCTTGAAAAAATACGCGGCGAGAAGTGTTCTAAAAATTATGGAGGTAACGAAAGAAAAGTTTACCATGAAAAATGGCTGCAGAGAACATGAACGCGACTTTATCCTTCCTCACCGTCCTTCTTCATCATTTTTTTTCTTTTTTGGAGTTTTAATGGAGACTAAATAAATATTCCTACGATATAAATTTTTTCAACTGTAAAGAACTTTTTCAGAGTCCTATACAAAATTTTCACTGAAATTTATTGAAGCAATTGGCGAACATGGGAGAAATTTAAAATGCTTCAATATAAAATATTTTTTTTTGTTTTAATATGAACAAAAGTTGTAGGGGGATGTCCCCTTATTCAGGCAGCATGGCCACAAATAAGTGAGGAAAGGGAAAGAGATAGAGAACTGGCCGCAATGTAGTAAATGTATGCCCAATCGGTAAGCATTAGGCCGACTAAGCACTCACCACGGCTACATCCAAAGTAAACTCGACCGCTTTGAGATCTTAACACACGAACACTGAGGTTGGTAGCCGCGATGTTGATCTGTTCGCCTCCTCTGAGCGGAAAAAAACGATGAAACGAAGATATATTTCCTACCTTGTCTTTGTTTTTTTCCTCTACATACACACGTTTATGTAAAGCATAGCGCATATTCATTAAAAAGTGTAGACTTCTATACACTTTCGCTTTGTAAACGTTTGCTGCAGTTTGATATCATGTCAAGAAACCGTTAACAGAAATTTGACCCACAAAAATAATAAGAATGAAAGAGCAAGTAACTAAGTCGCTGCTACTGTTATTGGCAATAACAGAGAACTTTAAAAGTCCCTGAGATTTTAAAACCTCGTTTTCTGAGAATATTCTTTGGCGTATCTTGTCATATAGTAAGTAGTCTTTGGTATAACGTAAACAAATTATGTGTAGGAAATACTTAGATGGAAAGAGAGAAAGAAGAAGGCAAATAAATAAATAAAAGCGATCAACAAAATAGTAAAAAATTTAAGCAAATCGTACAAATGCAAAAATATGTAAAGTTAATAAATAAATTTCATTATGGGCCAGATCGACTGAAAGACCGTTTCGCATAACATATGTACATCTGTTTGCGATATGAATATATAAACGTTGCCGTTCGTTTTAATCGATCTTCACATGCAAATCGACTTAATAAAAATTTTTATTACTCTTAAACATTTTTATTTATGTATGCAATGAAAAATATTTAGAGACTGGTTAATATAAACATTTTGAGAATTGTTTTGTTTTTTTTTTGTTTTTTTTTTGCAATTGCAATGGACAAGGTTGCAACGACAGCTGTAGTGTATGACCTCTAGTTAATGTTGACTTACATATATAAACATATCATGTTCACATACATGAGTGTAACGTTTGCATTAACATTTAACTTAGAAATTTTTACTTGATAGACACTAAATGAAAGAAGATGGAAAGGGCATAAAACGAAATTCTTCAGATTGACAGCAAATGTCTGCTTTTCCTTCTCGCTGAATACAAGAGGGAAAGAACGATCGCAGATGGAAGGGGCTCCGCAGAACAAAGACAAGTTTGTTTACAAGCGCTTTGCTTTATTTTATTATGGCTTAACTTAGCACGAGCCATAGCATTGGGCCCACAAAAGCAAATAATTTCTAATCAACTTTTAATGCTTGCTAACGAAATCGCGCTTGCTAACGAAATACTATGATATCCTTATATAGGCAATAACTTGTAAAAGTTGCTTAAACTACAGTTAACAATCTGTATATGCCCAGATGGGATTTCTAATACTTGTTTCGATGTGATCTTGGTAAATATATCGTGCACTTTATGTAAATTTCATCCTTCCCTCAAAGAGAATGCCTTAGTGAATAAATTAAGCTCTGATAAATATTTGCATGAATTTAATGCTTTTCCCAAAGATAAACACGCCGGTCTGCATTAATCGCGCAATAACTACTGATAGATAGGAAGAAAATCGCTCTGTGAATGGGGATTAATTCTCGGCAGAAAATCATTTATCGATTCGCCATTAATCGCGAGCTATTTATAAACATTTGAGCGAATTTTGAACCCTTACCCCATAAAATAGGCTACGCTATAGGTTCAATGGTTTGGAATACAATTTTGTTATGGAACAAATAAATATTTTGTTTAATTCCATGCCGTTCCATGTCAAATTTGCTTCTCTTTTAATCTGGCTTGTAACTTCTTGCAATAATATATCCATACGGCCCTGACAAATATTTGGCCGATTTTTCAACCTTGTGACTATGAAAGTCGTTGAGCTCTTCATTAACAGCGAGGGTAAGACCTTTAAATTAAATTTCATGAAGGATTCCGCTAAATATTTGAATGACTTTTCAACACGCTTAGGTCCCGATGGTCCTTTGAAAGCTAGATTCAATCTTTAAAGCAAAAGGTTGTCAATGAAAACAAAAGCTTTTTCTTTCGAAGTACTCTTCCTGTCTCGATTAGTTAAGATGTTTTTATGGACGTACTTCGGTCCAGTTTCAAAATTAATCTGAGAAAATTCCTTTACTTACGCTTACATCGCGAATAGTCGAACATAATAAGATGTGTGATAAACGTGATCCCTTGTTACAAGTGGATTAGTGAAATTAACATATGCCTATCCTCATAACTTATTTAAGTGGAAAATTTTTTCTCTTTTACTATAAAAATATGGTTTTCGGATGCGTACGTTTTATCACATTCGTTTCCAGTACATTTAATGTGTGTAGTAGTTTTTATCTTAATTTAATTTCAAGTAACAGTGTGTAAGGGTGCCCCTATCTCTCTCTAACGGAGAATGATTATTATACGTAGCCAATGTCACATAAATTCTAAATAACTACTGGTCTACTGATCTTTCAATAGGTATTTTTATAGTGCTCAGAGATTAATTGCATTTTTTCAGCTTTCATTTTCGGATAAAAATCTACGAAGACGACTGTCGAGAAGCCATTTCAAATAAAACTTTAATAGCCCTACTCGAGATTAACGGGATTAGCTAAATCTTAAATCCGATGGTCGAATTTAGCAAAACGGCTCGTTTGTAAATCTCATAAGTTGGACAAAAATTACCGTAGGGTTTCAAAACATTACTTGTCCTTTTTGTAGTTTATCTTGTGCCGAAATTTGACTTCGACTAAAAATTCGAAATTACAGTTGTTCCAATCTAATGATTGACAACCAAGTGTTAGGTGATTGGCAAATATATGTAGCCTAGAAGTGGGCATCGGTGACCCTATAAGTTGCAAAACATGCTGATTTAATCGGTTCGTACGTCTTCCTGTCTACCTGTTCATCCGTTCGCTTGATTTAGAAATCATTCTTGCAACATCGTATCCTACTCCTAATGAATTCTTAAATGATTTCTTTTTTCTTTTGTAATATGACCATTCTCTGAGGGGCTGCCGCTTATTAGTGCAACACGGTGACGCTCAGGGAGTATTGAGGAAAGAGAAAAAGATAGGGAGATGGCGGCCACAATCGCGTGGATGTTTGTCCAATCGCGAAAGGTTGTCCTTTCATCAACCAAGCATTCACTATAACTACGAGCGAAATAAACTCTGTTCTCTAAACACTGCCTACTTACTCGGCTACTCAAGTGGATTGTGTCTATTACCTAAGTTAAAAAAATGTTTAATTTTGTTCAAAGACTTATGAACTAACAGCAAACTTTGGAAAAGATAAGAAAATGTAACTCTACAACCAATATTTGCAACGACCTTTCTCTTCCACTACTGCGTTTACTCAAAGTACTTCAAATATGTTATGTCATTGTTCTTAAGTTATAGCTAAAGCATCGCTTACATAGCTTGGTACACTTTCGCATGCATAGTGTTGCTTTGCTGTTACGTTTTGATCAAACCCTATACTTGTTATGTTGTTTTCACGCCTTAGTTTCGAAAAGAAAACAAGAAAAAAACAATCAACAGAAACAGAACAGAACAACGGGTATCAAAGGAATCGATGTAAGCCGCGTATAATAAAATTCTTACTGTTTTTGCGTTGTGTGTTGCTGTGTTTTTCTTACTGAAATTTTATCAGTTGAAATTTGTTTAAAAAATTAACTCCAAAGAGAAGAAAAATCATAATCAGATGTCGTGTTTAATTTATTCATTTATTGAATTATTTAATATTTTTCTTTTATTTATTTATTTGTCATTACTCTCTGGCTTTTAATTTGTTTTAGATAAGATAATTAAATTGAAAGAAACTTTTAAAAACAATCCATACGTTTTACATAAAAATCACGCACAAATTTATTTTGTCAATATTTTTTTTTTGTTTCACTAAAAAGAAAAACAACATTAACACGATTTTCACTTTTATTTTGAACCGCATAACACGTCTGATAAAAACAAAAGGATGATAATATTTTAACAACAATAATAACGAAATGAAAATTCACAAAAAATACTTAACAAACACACCCGTTGTTGCACAATAAAGAAATCCATTGGACAAACAAACTTATGATGAGAGAATGAGTTGAGGAGAGGAGAGAGAATAATAAAAGTATGCACACATTCACTTATGTATAAGTGCATAAAGTTACTTACAAAATAAGAGATTTACACTATATATCATTCGCTATAGTTATATACATCCGTTGTTTTATAGATATAGAAGTTCTTAGGTTGACATAAGTACTCTGATCTTTTGATTAGAGATTTCCAGTCTTTATGGTCTTACACCTTAAAAAAAGAGAGAGAGAAAAGATCATGTTCGTCGCCCACCTGAAAATTTATGCATTAAAGCCTTATAAGCTCAAACAATCTTCTGCGCCTTTTTGGTCTTATGTCTTAAGCCGAAAAAAAGGTATGTTTGCCCTCTTCGCCTGAAAATTTATAAGCAAATCTTAAGTGTTTTATAAGCAATCTTACGTCTTTGTCTTTATGGATACAAAGATTCTTAAGTTGATATAGCTATCTCGACTAACTATCTCTAAATCAACGATTTTGAATTTTTACGACCTTACGTCTCAGCAGAAAAAAAATGTTTTCGCCGCCCCACTTGAAAATTTATAAGGAACGTTATAGGGTCAAGAAATCCTAGGCGCTCTTTTATAAATACATAAGTTCTTAGGTTGAGACAAATATTTCGATCGCTTAAACCTGAGATTTCCAATCTTTACGGTCCTACGTTTCAAACCGAAAAAAGGTACTTTCGCCCATCCATCTGAAAATTGATAAGGAGAGTTAGACGCGCAAGCAGTTTTAAGCACTCTTTTATGGATACGTAAGTTCTTAGATTGAGATAACTATCTCGACCCTTTAAGCCATTGATTTCCAATCTTTATGATCCTCCGTTTCAAACCGAAAAAAGGGTACTTTCGCCCATCCATCTGAAAATTGATAAGGAGAGTTAGACGCGCAAGCAGTACGTAAGTTCTTAGATTGAGATAACTATCTCGACCCTTTAAGCCATTGATTTCCAATCTTTATGATCCTACGTTTCAAACCGAAAAAGGAGTACTTTCGCCCATCCATCTCAAGTTGATAAGGAAAGTTAGACGCGCAAGCAGTTTTAGGCACTCTTTTATAGTATAATACGTAAGTTCTTAGTTGAGATAACTATCTCGATCCTTTAAACCAGAGATTTCCAATCTTTATGGTCCTACGCCTTAAACCGAGAAAAAGACGTTTTCGCTCACCTGTCTGAAAATTTATATGGAAAGTTAGAAATTTAAGACCGCGAGCAATTTTAACGGTTCTTTTATGGATACGTTAGTTCTTCTCAGAAATTTCCAATCTTTAGGGAAAGTGATATCCTCAAGCAATCTTCTCCTTGTTGTTTAGAACTCACTGTAGCCGTCAAAAATTATCTTTCGAAAATACGAAAAAAACGAAAAATCCACTGGTAATAGTTCTCGTCGCAATAGACAGATATCTCTGTGTGTTTAACGTCTGTCAGTCAGACGGGTTGCCTACAACCATTGGCAATCGAAGGTAAGTTGATTGACGA
>KK502960.1:16935-30156 GCA_000688735.1 Glossina austeni | reverse complement strand
ACCTCGGAAAATTGCTCAATTTTTTCAAAAGAAACTCGAACTAGTTATTTATTTTTTGATTATGGAAAACTTGGGAAAATCCTATAAAAAAATATTTTTGATGTCACAATTTGCTTAAAGAGGAAATCATGTAAAAAACGTAGAAAGGTTTTATCAAATATAAAGAAATATATATTAAAATTCTATAAATAAATTTTCTGACTTCATTCGGCTTGAATTGAGATTAAAATCAATACTAAGCCACCTCAGTGGCCGAGTAGGCAAAGAGTCCCGACTAACAACTCAATGGTTCACATCTGAAGTGCGGTAGACTTTTTCAGCAAAGCCGATAATCTTAGATGTGTGCTAGTGTTAGCCTTAAAATTTATTTCTTTCGCTAAATAAGTTCGTGCGGACACACATAACATCTAGAAGAACTCATCCTTTAATAGATTCAGAATAATTTTCTGAATTGTTTGAGGCATGGAGCTTTTCAGCCTACAGGTCGAATTTTTCGCGATATTTGACGACACCAGAGAGATGTTGGCCCAAGAACGAACCTTATTAAAATGACTTAGATTGAATCATTTTTATGAACACTACTCATATGACACTACGTTTTGAAAAATGTTTAAGGTATTTGACGGTCGTCCATCTTAGGGTGCAATATTTTGAATTGTTCTATTGTAATAATTAAAATATAAAGTGGGTTTGCACCCAAAAAGAGAAATATTATGAGATAAAATTTGGATTAACGTTGCATTAATTATATCCAAAAGGAAAAGTTGAAATGATCGCAATGACATCATTTATTTCTCTGCCCGTGAAAATCAAAGCTTGAAAGACCTGATCTGAATGAAAACTAGGATAAGGCTCAAGATTCTTAACAAAATCTTGCTTTGGCTTTCAAAAAATCCTGAAATAAAATTTTAGGGCAAAAGAACAGATGAAAATTAGATAATCAAGATAACTCTCGGAGATAATCATTAGGGCATGCTTAAGAAATTTATGGCGCATTAAATAATTCAATTTCTACAACTGTGAAATTATCGCATGCAAATTTTTACATCTTCCGAACGAGGCCTTTACGACGTGCTCGACTCATAGTTGCAGTTGTGATTTCTTCTAAGTGAATTTAATGATTCATTCATTTGACATTCTTTCTGATCGGTAGAAAGTCCGCCATTTTATTACAGGGCTATAAAAAAAATTTATATTTTGGTCAGAATAAATTATTAACAAACTGGTTGAAGAATAACACCAAAAAAAAGTATACTTACCCTTGTCTCGTTGCCGCAGGACCAATGAGAAATGTTATCTTGTGAAAATAATTGATTACTTATGGGTCCCCCTAATACAATTGTGCTAAAAAGATTACATAAGTTTATGATTGCCTCGGTTAGTAAGATGATTACGTCGATAAGTTTTCGTTAATATGTCGTTCCGACTATTTTCTTAGTAAGTAAGTGGTACGGGTTACGCTTCACATGGGAAAATATTCAGAGGGCATTAGCGTAGATGCTCGTTAATTAAATATACCGCTCTTCTTACCTTTTTTAGATTTATTTAAAGTTATTTGGGGGTAAATTTGAGTAACAAAGCAACGACCTGGATCTGGACGAAAATGGAAATAAAAAGGAAATTATAATAATTTTATATCCAAAAGCCTTGCAAAAAGATTATTAGTTGATAAAAGCATTATAACTATCTTTGCCTTGCTTTTGTTATTTCCACTTCTACTACTATATTTTTGAACACAGGTGTACGTGCGATGCGATATTAAAGCGATTTCAAGGGTATTTCGAAAACTAACACGTGTTGAAACCTGAACACTCAATAATTGCTAAATCGTATAATATGTGTATGAGTGTATGCGCATGTTTTTGTTATTTTGTAGACAAAACAAAAGCCACCAAGAGACGACAGGACAGGAAGGAACAACAGAAAAACAATGTAAACTTTAGCCATTTATCATTCAATTTCGAACTAAATTGAATAAATTCACTTCATTGTGTAATCATCAGCGAATGAATAGCAGGGAATAGACAGACACATAGAGTCACGAAGCGCGTATAGAGATATACAAATGTTAAATCACTGCAAACGCACATACTAAACGCACACACACACACACACACACACACACACATATGCTCCATGCATGCATGCATGTGTTTTTATAAGCTATCGATAAAGTTTGACTGCAATCAATATAAAGGATTTCGAGGCAACAATGCGATAACAATTCATAAAAAGAATTCGGTTTTTTTTTTTTTTTTTTTTGTTTTTTTTTTTTTTTTTTTGTAATTGTAATATAAACAGTTACTCTTAAAACAGCAGTAAAAATAACCAGATACTACACAATCTTGCATGATGACGATGATGATGATGATGATGGTGTTTGCACGGAGGAGACTATAAAAGCTCAGCCAATGGCCATTTCCGTTACCTCGATGGTTACAAAACTCCGCATGATATTGATGATTGTGCGGATGTGCAACATTAATGTTGAACTAAATAAATTTTACAAATGTAAAATGGCATTGTTGTTGTCATTATTATTATTATTGTTGTGGATGCCACTACTAATGCGTTCACACAAAGTCAGTGATGTGTAAATGTTCATTTGAATTGTTCGCATTTTTATTTGCCGATACCGTATCACACAAAGCCCAGAGTATGCTTTCATTGAAGTGATAACAAGAGAACAATTTCCGTATAACCGGCCAGCCACAGACACATAAAATCTATAGCAATCAACCCTAGTAGCAAAAACCAACCAGTACTGGAAGTGATCTCTAAAAATTCGTACAAAAGGCCTTCTGCCTCATTTATTCAAACCCTTTTAGTTTCACTTGTGCTTACAACTACTGCTACTATCACTGCTGTTATTGTATATCCTGCGCACACAACTGTAAATCAAAGGTGTTAAGATAACTTGAGGCTACAGTCAGCCTACGGATACACAAACGCACAATCAAGTTTTGCAATGAAATTTACTGTGACGTTTCATTCATTCATTCATTCATTCATTCATTCAGTTTCATTTCAACCACACAACATAGTCTTATAGACTGCGTTAAATATTAAGAAACGTCTGCAAGTCAAAGGGAAATGAAAAGTGCAAACTTTTACTTATCTTGGTTTTTTTCTGCTAATAATGATGTCATAGAATACAAATCTACAAATAAGCAAATGCTTCGTTGTACAACTGCCACATGATAGGAAGAACGTCTCCAACGCAGAGCACAGTTAGCAAAGGTGACTTAAATTTTTGTAAAAAAAATTTTGTTTTCTATTGAAGTGAGACAAGAAATAAATTTCGTTCTTTCGTTCTCACTCTCTGTCACAATATTTTCTTTACTTTTGCCCGAACCTATTGGATTACCGAAAGGTAATAATTTTTACGTTTGTGTTCGCTCCGTATATCTTCTTAACTAGGAATTATATGATGGGAGCTTTTCCCATTGCAATCCCTTTAGAATTGCGAAACTTCATCCAATGTATTTAAAAATGAGAAACGATTTTGGTCCCACACATAGGTCTAAGCTTAATTAAGTTATTTTTATATATTTTCAGGATTTAGTGTAAGATTAGCTAGGACTACCACCTATAAAATTAATGAGAGACCAGGAATAGTTTTTATTCCATGTTGAAAAAGACTTCGTATCAAAACTCAGCGCGATGGTTAAAGCCGTTTCGAACTCCTACAGAGTTATTGACGAAGCAATAAAACTGCTTTCGTTATCTTTTTTAATTTGAGCCCTCGAAGCGTGCAGATCGCTCGGTTCCTTTTTTTATTTGAGCCGACGAAGGGGAAAATCGCTCGGTTGGTAAGACAGAAAAGAAAATGTTTTTCTTCTGTTAACAGACGGAAAGCTAGAACCGCTCTGAGGTGCAAGGAAGGCCAATCGGTAATCTCGGAACGAAGAGTACGTTCGAGAGTACATAAAAGTCAGCATTGACATAGTGTTAGTAAATGTAAGAGAACACAAAGAATTTATCAAAAATATATGCACCTACAGTGATACAGTGATTCGACAACAATTTAATAAATGTGTGCACGTGAGATTAAGGCAGTATCGCCAGATTAATGCAATACAACAAAGAGAAAAAGTATGGTAAGGTTATCCGGATAATCAGTGGAAAGGTGCAGATTTCAATAGCAAAAACTCTTTCCATTGTACAAAATCTACAATAAATTCACTATAAAATGCCCTTAGTATCGCAAAGCAAGACTCATGGGGAAGTAGGCACTAACTCGACGACACAGTGAGCCGAAACTTACAAGAACAGTTACAAAGTAACCGAAAAGATTCAAGTTAGCGTCTATTGCGTGCTTCTAAGACTATGTGCTGCCCAGACTGTGTTTTCTCACAAGCGAAAGCAATCGTTCTCAGTTCGACAACCCATTGCAAGGATTCCATCCGACTTGAAAGCATCTATATCGATGAGCAAATCGCTGGTTCAAATGTCGACTGTTTCCAATCTCTTCTCTACTTACACACCCAATAGCTACAATAGTAAGATTGTCACTTAAATCTAGTACCGACAGCTTTATAGCGAACAAACGGGCTCTACTAACTATTGTTTTTCCTGATCTATACACCCCGCGCTTCCACTCTTCCCGTCATTGCAACTTATAGTAATTATTTTGTTGCTTAGCAAACTCTTCCGACTACGCGCGGCATTGTCCAGTCATAACTCTGGCTGGCTTTCTATCCGTTTAGTACATACGTCTCGCTTGTGATTTTCTCTTTTTATTGCCTAAACGAAACATAGCTCACATTATCGCTCTAAATTGAAGACTAGGGAAATTCGAAAAGCTTTTTACGTTCTCTCATAAAACAGAAGAAAATCCTTTCCATCCTTTTCTGGGGAAATATTGAAACTTGTGTAAAAAAAGAACATAAGCAGATCATAAATATATTTTAATCCTTTCTGAGAAATGTAATCTTTCCGATACAAGTTGAGAGAGAAAGTCTTTTTCATTATCGTTTTTCACTACATAACAATCAAGTACTCTTTCACTAGAATTATTTGCTTGATTTCCTACAATATTTCTTCGTTTAGCTCTATGCTTGGATAATTTTATGCAACCCTTATAGGAAATTACTTTTTCTGTAAATTATTTCTTCACTACATCTTTATCCATAAGCATTTTTACACGTACGTACAGATGTAATTGCAGACAAAGTTTCTGCCTTGTACTTGACTGTGCAGGGAGAAGATGTAATTTTTTTTCTTCAGTTTGCAAAGTAATACTTAAAAAAAATTCTTTTAAAGATAAGCGGTATTCGATTTTCTCTCTAGACTTTATGTAAAATTCTAGAAAGTTAAGGTTCAATGGATATTTTCACATCATCCTCCTTAAAAAAATTTACAAGTTTTGTACGTCCTTCTGCCACATGTTTTAATGCCAAAGATTTTTTATTGCTTGCTAAGCAGTGCAAGAAAATAAAAATCTTACATTTTGTTCTTCTTCTCACCGCTTCTGCCCGCTTTCAGTTAGAGCTAACATTCGTTTAGCAGCCGAGACACAACCTTTCCGTTTCGGACTAAACGCTTTTGTTCAAAGTAATACATAGGGTTGTAAGAAATAGATCAAGCAATGAAATTAACTCAACGGTTACAGCAAAATATATTAACTTTAACTAACAAAGCTAACTGGGACCGTAATACCTGTTCTCTTAACATAAGAGAAGAAAAGGATTCTCAAGGACGTTTTAAAATACTCGTTAGTCTATGAAGCAAATGAATAATAAAATAAATAACTTTTAACGAAATCGTAAATATTTTTTTTCATTCTCTCATTACTTCCATTTTGCAATTTTAAGACTTTATATGCGTCCTTCTTACCGTTTAGGCGTCTTAATATTTTTTTTTTTTTTTTGTTTTTTTGAGACAAAAACCTTGGAAATACATAAGTAGTGGAATTTCCTTGTTGCCCATTAAAAGGTCTGTCGACATGGATTCTTATATCACACGACGGGGCCATCTTAAGGGTTTGCTTCCTGGGAAGTGGAGCATCATACTATTAGCTAAACTTAAGTTGCTTTCCATCTGCATAAAGTGCAGTTACTTAAAGCAAATTTAATTATATGGTAATTTTCGAGAAACTGTTGTATAAGGTTCACTGTATTCAAATGTGTTATGCAATTTTTTACTTCTCGCATAATCTTAACATCGACGCTGCTGAAAGTATAAATATTCATAACTTAAACAATGAAATCCCTTGGGCGGGCAAGTAAGCTCTGCAACAACAGCGACCATTCAGTATTTCTGTTAAATGCGAATTTAATTTATCACGGCTTCGTTCAGCTTACAATATAATTTGTAGCTGTTGGTGTAGTGTAACGAGGTGCCTATGACTTGAAGCTTATGTCTTCTGCGGCTGTTTTTCAAGCCTCGTGCCGAACTCATAACTTTCTCGATAAGCTTAAATCAATTGTTATTAAACATATATATCGCATCGTCGGGAACCCTACGAAGAGCAGTGCAAATGTGTAACATTCTTAAGTTCATTATTTACTCAATTGCACATCGGAAAAACTGAAACTATTGCTAACTTCTAATATAGCATTTTTTACTGCTTCCCCTTACACTCATCGCTACACATGTGTCATCTTGTGCTGATTGTTCCGTTTGCTCTTTAAATCCAGCCCAATAATATACACTTAGAAAAAACGAACATTTCAATTTTTAAATAAGGAGGAGAAAATGTTTCAAAGACGAATAAAGCTCGAACAGCGCGGCAAATGCAAAGATATGTTTCGTCCAAATGATCGGTGCCTGGCGTGCTTATAAGATTTTGGATTCGAATTAAAAACGAGATAACATGATAAATAAACTTCAACCTCCAATTTTTGTGGGCAGGACTCACTATTAAATACCCTACACCACACTACACTTATTTATTTATTCGGCTCATACAAGACAGCTATTCCTAAAAGACCAAAAAGCTTAAAAATTATTGAGTGTTAATGTTTTGATAGGGCTAACAGAATCAGAAAGGAGGATAAATGATAACAATCGTTAGCTTTGTTACAAGCAAAAAAAAGTTCATAGTTGGAGAGATAAAACAGAAAGCTTATTAAGATATAGTGCCTCGATACTCGCTGCAGAATATTAATATGAATTTTCATAAGTAAAACGGACGACGACGTTTCCCCATTAACCAATTTAATCAAAATGTACCAAGAGCAAGTCTTTGCTCATATCAACTTGAAAGATTAATCAGTTTCAGGCAGCCAACATAAAGAGGCAGACTACTACTACTAATGGGGTCCACTACAGTAAGCATAAAATGAAAAATTGTCTATCAATATCACATTCGTACCTAGGGGCCCAGACTGTTGACGCATAATCTACCATTGGGCCAATCAAAGCAATTAACAGACTGTGATAAGAGTCATCAAATTCACGAAATCGCCTTTTGATGTTATTCCAGATTACACCTGGTTTCATTTACATTTGAACGTATATGGGAATTGAAGCTCAGGTTGGGATTAAAGCATAAGTAAGTCTTAAAAGTCTTACTGACGTCAGTATAAATAACTTCAATTTGCTGAACCTTGGAAAGTCCTTTAGAAATATTTGAACCCAACACTAACAGATTAGTTGAACTCAACTCTAACAGATTGCTTACTGCGGATCTACTTGAAATCAAGTCTTGCTGACAGAGGGAAATAATAGCACTACTTGACTTTACTAATGTATTGTTACTAATTTCGCAAAAAGCCCCGATATAAGAGTAACCTTGGCTATGGCCCTTTATTTTCTATGTCATTTTTACTGCCATTTTTCAAAATGAGAACAATGCGAAAAATTTTACATGGCCTAGCGAATAAATTGATACAATTTATAGAGATCCAGGATGTGCCGTCTGAAGTGGATGAGTAGGAATACTTTAAAGACACTACAGTGACATAACATCATCGCGTTATATCCTAAAATACTTCTATGCATTCTTTCCCTTCCTCAGACCCTATTCGCTAGCCAACTTGACATAGCAGTAAATTTGTTTTTTTATAAAGGAATTTTAAATCTTAATTCTACTTTTAAAGTGGGAATTAGTGGAGACACCTTTTCGAAGCAATGCAGCGACAGTTTGTTGATAACCGTCTTCTCACGATAATCGATCAGGATCTACTTCGATGATTGTAGATCTGATTTAGTTGATCGAGGCATAACTCATCTACACCTTCAAAGTAAAAGCAAGAACAGTGGAGAATAATGCGTTGGAATTATTTATTCCATTCCCACGAGACACTGGATAAATTGAAGTCACTGTCTAAAACAATCTAATTCTTAGCTTAAAAAAATTTGGAACCATAAGATGCTGTATGTGAAAACACATTTCTGAAGTTAGGGGAATAAACAGATATGCTACAACTTAACCCGTATACGTAAGAATTCTATCTCAAAGTTATTGTCAGGTTGAACAAGCCCCAACGCGAGCTAAGCCTTTACCTAAGCACCATCGTTTGTAAGGCTTTGTTTACAATTTATTCCTTTGGTTGTAGCGGAAAACGAATCTTAAACAACGAAATTTTCCGAGGTTGCGCAGAATTTATTTTAAACCCAATATGTATGCCATTGGTACCCATTGGAATAGAGTTGGGCGCAATCGTTAGCAACCATGGGGAGACTCCTATTGAATGCACTCTGGGCAGAGAACTTAACAGTAGCAGAAGAATTTGTCTTTTGCGGGCCAATTGGAGCAAGCACGGCAACAGTGGAAACTTTCATAGTTTGTTCAACAGAATTATGATTCTCAGCTGATTGTAGAGCGTTTGACGTGGTGAGTTCTAAGAATTCTACGTAAGCAAAGCTAGGATTTATTACGACGGAAGAGGTTGTCCCTGTGCAAGCTGCAGTTGGAAGTACAGAAGCCACCGATATTTTGACTGGAGCAGACATTAGATTACAACGTGGATCGAACGAAGATAACCCTCAAGCCACATCGGAACTGGTTTTCTTGCTGGCCAGACATGTTCAAATGTTGGCTTCCATTAAACAGAGACTATTACTTTTTGAATTTCTCGGGACTTAATTGGGAGAAATCTAATGAAGCCTGGGTAAAGAGAAAAACCAATGGCTTTGTTTCTACAATCGGTCCAAATATTGGCTTTTCAAAATAGATCGTTACATGATAAATGATGGAAAAAGAACTGCGATCCAAACCATTTTCAACAGCCTTCGTCCTTTGACTGAAATATGTAAGTGTAGTAAGTTCCATCAAAATATCTCAAATCTTACGTTCTGTATTCTGAACACAAGAAAGCAGGCGGATCGACGGACAGACAGGCTTGTAGTGATTAAAGAGTGATTCTAAACTGATTCTGGGGATTTATCTCAAGTCCTTCTGTACGTTGCATACATTTGCATAAACTTAACATACCACAAAAGGATTAAGATATACATATGACAAAGATTGTTGAACAAAAAACAAATATAAGAAAAGAAAGAAAAATTTTGCAAAAGTTGAAAACAAAATAATTAATCGTTGAAAGATTGAAAAATTGATTTGTTAACAAAAAGAAAGGAGTGTGAAGATTCATTTAGAGCACGTGCAAAGAGACTATTTTTTAATAGAACTTGACACAATTTTTGGAAATATGTGGTAAGATTTGTGCCTGTAACAAAAACATTTATGTAAATTAAATTAAGTCAAAAAAAAGAAATTATCTTTTCTTCTTTTCTCTCGTCTCGATGCCTACAGAGGTGCAAGAGCTTTGAATTTGTCTTCTACCATATCTGAAAATCTTAAAAAATCGTAATTTTTACGACTAAGAGAATGTTTATCCCACGAAGATAAGATAGACGGACACGGCTATATCGATTCAAGTTTGACATCGATCAAGAACATACGAACATCGCGTGGAACCTGACATTTGAAGAACTCCTTCCCTTCGGTAGAGGATATAAAAATGAAAACGTTTATTAATATGGAGTTGCGCTCCAAGGCATTCGAGATATCTGTGATACGGCTCTACAAGCGGATTCAGAATTTCGCCTTTACCGCCTTAACACTAGATTTACCAGCTATTTCCAGTCATTTTGACTGGTGCTGGTATAAATGTTAATATCAAAAAATATATTTGTTATTAATGTATACAAAGTGACATTAAATGCGTAAAATGTATTCTCTACTTATAGCTACAAAAGTCATAACATCATTTCGGAAAGCAAATGTTGTATGTAATGGGAATTTTGAATTGAAATTGCACGACCAGTCATTTTGACTGGTCTGGTAAATCTAGTGTTAATCATCTTTTTGTATATCTTACGGGAAGTTGGTATATATTGGGTGGTGAACAACATAAATAATTGGTCCTCCGTAAATGACTTAAATTTCTCGAGCAACAATTTAAAACATTTAAGAGCACTGTCTCTATTCTTATGGGTAAGCGAAGCCAGAAAACTGGAAACTGGAAACTGTCTAGAAACTATGAGAAATTACTTAACAGACCTCGATGTCGGAACTTCCCAGAAAATCTTGGTCCTTTCAAACCTCTAACCAAATTCTTCAGTGCACTATAACAACGTTCTCTGATTCTTGCAATTGCAAGCTACCGAAAAATGCTTATCGCAACTTTCAACGTAAGAAAGTTCAAAGCTTCTTCTAAGCTAAACTTTACCAAGTTGAGAAATTTTACGTTTCTAAACCATTTCATTATATTTATATTTTTCAGAGAATTATCTAAAAACTATTTTTTTTTTTAATTTCTTATCTTGATTTAATTGGTAGCGAATAATCGAAACGTATACCTCTCAAAATTGCACAAAAAGGAGACGCAAATGCAACCTCTGATGAGCATTTGATGCGACTTATTCACCTTTAGGTTTGCAGTGAAATATCAAATAACGTTCAGATATTTTTTGCGTTCTTTTGTTTGTTTGGGTTAATGCATTCTACAAATATTTCCATACACATGAAAGTTTTAAAGGAAAGCAAATAAACAGATAGGATTTTATGCAAAACTTGTGCAAATATTAAAAAATTCCTAGACTGCAAACATCAAAGCCAACAACAACAACAACAAAAATAATAACAATTGATAATGTTGGCAAAATATATTGACTTTTAACTTGAAAGTCGACAAGAAATTTTCATGATACACACTTTACACATCACATACCCACACGTGAACACATATGTATGCAGACATACGAGTAACTATTCTTAGTCCACAGCAATATTGGTGTTTGTGTTGTACTTATCGTGGAGAATGTAGATATATCGTGTTGCCCGGTAACGTTAACTTTTTCCTACATCACCGCTTACACCGCTTTCTCTGTTTCTCTATCTTCAGCTCCTTGTTTAGGATAAGAAGATGTTGTTATAGAAATTTAGTTGTTTTTCTTCCTTCATTTCTTAACATTCTATAACTATATAAGAAGCAGTTCTGCTGGTCATAAGCCTGAAATCGGTAAGTCATTCACATATATCTCTTAGTGAATAAAGCAAAAAAATAAGAGAGAGAAAGAAAGAAAATGCACCGCATTTAGTGTAATATCGCAAAACAAGTCATGACAACTGAAGTCAAAACAATTGCCAAGTTTATAGCAGATTTTGGCAGACCACCATATGAAGTTCAGTTTCTTTAAATTAGATCAGTCCGTCCACTGAAACTGCTTATGCACAAAGCTTTAAGCAACTTTTCGCGGAAGTGCGCTCCATATTGTAGCAAAAGCAATTGTTTTCCTTCTGCTTTCTTTATCTTTAATGCTATTTGCAAAGCAACGGATGAACAAATTGACTCCGGTTTATATTAGACTTTATTGCGGGCGCTTTACTGTACTTTAATTTTTCGTCTTTGTGGTGTTGAAATTTTCTTCGAAAAAAGAAATAAAACAGCATTTTTATTTAAACTTTTATGTTCGCGTAACCCTACGGTCAGAGCGTTAAAAGTTTTCCTTTGCCAGCTTAGAAGATTAGGAAAAAAGGATACGAAAGCAAACATAAAACAACGAGTAACCAATTTACGATAATTTTACAGCACGTAAATGTAAATAATACGTACCGAGGGCTGAGTTTCAATTGTGTATAATTTCCGGTTTTTCCTTTTTCTTTCGCATGCACACAAAAAACGATCACACTCATGCATGTCCATACATACCTATGTAACTATACTTTAATAGTAATCAGTTATTGTGTTCAACTGCAACAGAATAAAAGTCTTAAGTTGTACTACTTTGTGGCTTCTTTGCCTTTACATTAGTACTACATACGACTGATAGCAATTACGTACGTGTGTATGCACAATTTATGGTTTATCCTTTCACTTACTCTATATGTAGTCATGTCCCGAACACAGTAAATTAATTTATATGCAAGACGTACTGATTGGCTGCTCTTCAAGTTTTATTAGCACATTTTTTCTCTTCTTCACACATTTCTTTATTGATTCCATGACGGACAATTGCAAAGAATTATTCATCATATACTATTCATACCCGTCATAGCAATCTTTGGACAAAGAAGAACACAAAAAATAAAAATGAATATGTAATTTGTGAAGCAAGCACAGAGTGTAAAAGAAGAGGGAAATAATGTCGGCTGCGCGCGAAACGTATTATGTTCCGTTGCTTTTTTCATAATAAGTACCTTAATTTTCGCAGAAGGTAGACTTAAAAATAATCACCGCTTCTTCCCCTATGTACAATATTTGCTGAAATAAAATGATGAGCTTTATATCATCAGCTGACTTCAGGCTTCACTCTCATACAATTTCAGTCAAATGCTATACGATATGTTACGCTATCAACGGGATCATGCAGATAAAGAGCCGAAACGAAATATATTTCTCTGTAATTAAATGTATCAGTCGATATTTAACTATCGATATAATGAGACAATGTTGCCATACACACATCTCTACGGTTATTTTCATAGTAATTTTCTTTATAATAAATGGTGAATTTTTAATGTCCATCGTGATGCTTATCACAAGTGGCGAAGCGGATCACAAAAGAGCGCGTTAAAATCGCCTTAAAATCGCCTAAAATGAAATAGTCAAGTCAAGTAGAATCAGTTCAATTGCAATTTAATTTCGTACATTAGTCTGGAGCCTTTATATTAGGTTGGGGAAAAAGAAATCCATTATTTTTATATGAACTTCAGGACTCTATTTACCATGCTTCGGATTGTCCGATTTGGGTCAAATAAGCACCGTTTTGTTGTATGATTTGTTGCCATTTTAAAGGTAACTTCAAAATGCCTCTCTCATAGAAGTC
>KK502960.1:0-10994 GCA_000688735.1 Glossina austeni | reverse complement strand
TTGTTCTTTCCTTACTCTCTCTTCTTCCATGTTGTCCAGATTTTGCGTTTCTTTTTCCTCTATTAGTTGTATTGCAATTTTGAGTAAAATCGAGTTTCGAGTTTATAGTCTACTCTCGCTATAGGGATCAACGAAGAGAAGCGGGCATCAAATTATCTACAATAAATATAAATTGTCAAATGGGGAGATTTCCCCGATCGTGCGTGCACCGACATTTTGAAAAATGGGGAGGTTTCCCCGAGCGGTCGGCAATGTGTTAAAATCAATTATAGAATTTTTAAAAACCTGTGAAATTAAATACTAAATCCAAAAAATGGATACCTATAGTAAAGAGAAAGATTGATTATTTGCAAAAGTTTTACAAAATCAGATTTTCAAACATTCCATTCAAGTCGTAATAATATTTTACATATGAGAATCATAGATAAAAATTCTGTATGTTGACCGAAGGTTGATAATGCCTTCAATGACTAATTTGTACAGTACTTACCATGTTGTTAACCTTTTAAATAAATATAAATAGATTTTTTCCATTTTGACGGTACAGGGTTTCGTGTCATAAAGTAAATATATTGACATTCAAATTTCCAACAAGAAGGGGGAAACCCATTTATGTGACGGCTTGTTGTATCTTTTCAAAACTTTCGGACTAACAAAAGAAATTGTTTCCTTCAAATCGAAATATTTCGCATTTAAAAATAATATTTTACTTACCAAATTTGCATGTTATCATGCTTAAAGAACTTTAAGCGATTATTTTGGTGATCCTTGATTTAAAAAAACTTTAAATACTGACGCCAAACTAGGTGAAATTTTAATGGCATATAAGAATGCTACGTTTATATCGACAAAACAGACGACTGATCTGCCCCTGCACTCCGTGTGCACTCTTGTGTTCACTTTAGAAAAAGGTATAATTTATAAAAAAGTAAGATAGATAAGAAGAAGAAGAAGAAGAAGAAGAAGAAGAAGAAGAAGAAGAAGAAGAAGAGGAGGAAGCGGAAGAAGAAGAGGAAGAAGAAGAAGAAGAGGAAGAAGAGGTGGAGGAAGGGGAGGAGGAAGAGGAGGAGGAAGAGGAGGAGGAAGAAGAAGAAGAAGAATAAGAAGAAGAAGAAGAAGAAGAAGAAGAAGAAGAAGAAGAAATATTGTTAATTTAAAAAAGAGAGAAAACATATTATGCGGAAACAATTTTAAAGGTACTGTAAAGTAGATTTCTGTCATAGCCAGCTTATCTATTTAATTATGTGAATAATCTCATAAAATATGTTCATCAAAATCAAATTGGAGGCCCAGATGAATATCATTCCATTATCCCTACAAAGGAATCCTCTATTGAAATTAATACCACTGAAATTACCATAACAAAGGGAAGACTTCGTCAAATGTAATTAAGCAAAACAAGTAAGAACATGACAATCGGCAAGGCCGACCATTAAATACCGTACACCACATTGTCTAACACAATTCTTATTTTTGCCAAAGAACACAAAAATTTTATTTTGTTTCTATGTAAAGGCATATTTTTCAATTGCGCAGTCCTCGGGCAGCAGGCTCAAAACGCGACCCAATGTGGTACAAGTTTACTCCTTACATAGAGCAGGATCCAAATTTTTTTAGAGTTCATATTATTGGTCAAGTTCCATCACCACATATTAAAACTTAGACTTTTCTGCTATCCAAAGAATCAATTTTCGTGAAACTTCTTATAAGAATAGAATCTAAAAAATAGTTCAAGATGATCCAAATTTGTTACAGTTAATTTTTTATGTTAAATTACTATTAGAATACAATTTTCATCGTGAAGCATTTTAAAAATTATACCTTTTTGTCGTATGAGATTCAGCTTTTGTTATATGAAAGGAGGTTCAAAAATTGCCCCGGCCGCTCCGAAGTTGTCATAGCAATTTAGAATTCTGAAATACTACTATTTAGCCACTTTTGCTGACAAATTTTGAATATTACAATTTTTTTTCCATACAATGACTTTTTAGAATAGGGCTTTACTCCCTATGTAACCATACATAGGGAGTGGTCGAAAAAGTGAAGCGATTCGAACCATTTTCAATAGCGCTCGTCCTTCGGTCAAAGCGCGTCCAAATACCAAATACGCGTCCAGTACCAAATTTCATTAACATATTTGAAAAATTGTGACATGTAGGCTGAACGCAACTTTACATGGACAAATATGAGACGGACAGACGGGCAGAAAGGCTTAGATCAATGAAGATTATGATTCTGAATCGATCAAAATAGGAAGAGATGGGTTTATCTTAAGTCTTTCTGCGTGTTACGTACGCCTTCCCTGATTTAACATGCCCTCTAACACAAGTGGTGTAGGGTATAAAAAATACAGATAGAAAATCAAAAAAAATTCGTCCATTGGAAAGGTAAACACGAAATGAGTTTCGAAAAAAAGAATGCGAGGTAATATTTAATGTTCAAAAATATATATCCAAACTTACATAAATTAATTGTCAAACTTACAGTAAAAGTGCGAAATGTCGATAATTAAATGTAATAATCGACAGTACATCGCTATGTGCAAACAACGTGTAATTACACGTATTTTTAGTGCGAAAGAATTTCTGTGTAATTGGACGGAATTTGATGGATCCAAAGTGTCATTCATATCTAACGTTTGCTGACGTACCTGACCAACTTCTTATTTTACTATGGTGACTGCATTACCTATGTACCTGTCTACACCGCCTGCCTTGCCTACGTGCACATCCTTACTTACCCGCTTATCTACCAGGATGTCCAATTTACTTACTTATATAGCTACCTTATCTATTCTACAGACAGTTCAACTATCCGAAGCTTGTATCCGTACCTCGTCAGGGTAGTTAATTATCGACAAGATACTACTCTGTGCAACTCTGCATTACAACATAGACACCCCACCATAAAGACAGGAACACAAATAGGAATTTAACTATCAAAGACACCTATCATCCTTCTTGCCAGAGCTCGAAGGACATCCTAACGAGCTTGGGGTTAAGATATAGTTCTATTTGGAAACCTACTGCGTCCAAATTAGAAAGGATAAAATATTTTTGTGGAAAACACATAACTCTATACGAAAATACCTTTCAAACAAGCTGAACAAATTTTTAACAAATTTTTTTAAATTTACTGCTTTTAAAAAAAACGGCCGCATAAAAATAGTCAAACTTGACACTTTATGCGGCCAAACTAGAAAATGTCACCATATTTATCTATATCACGTGAATTTACATAAAATACATTTCGAATAGCCGATAGGCCGTGTATTGCGTTTAGAGCTAAGCTCAGGTATCTTGGAGAACATATAAATGAACAAACCATTCGCAAAATATGCACGGACCAAAAGGACGAAAACGTACACGCAGTTTAACCTATGCGTACATGATGTACGCCGCATCCGTCCGGGCAAGCCAAGTATTGCAAAGCAATTATCTTCTACTTCACAGTTTCAACGTCAGCAGCAGTTCCTGCAGGAATATTACTATTCGAGCTGGTCCTTCTTCTGCATCCACAACGGCAAAAAGAAAGAGAGCAGGAATAAGATAAATGAAACAATCGCAAATTTCAACCGTTTATTGGACAAAATATGCTAACGGAGTGACGGCACCGATGGAGAAACGATTTGAAAGAAAGGTCGA
Source organism: Glossina austeni (assembly GCA_000688735.1). Taxonomy (NCBI): domain Eukaryota; kingdom Metazoa; phylum Arthropoda; class Insecta; order Diptera; family Glossinidae; genus Glossina; species Glossina austeni. The sequence goes on along the minus strand of KK502960.1, from coordinate 7,350 downwards.
CCTACATGAGCATACACGGAGAAGAAAAATTTTTTTAACTTGAGTTTTGACTGGGAATGCAAACTTCGAATTATCTCTATCGTTTTAACCTGCAATCCATTAACACATGTGAGCTCTATTACTATACCCATCTGCCCACCTGAGCCGTCTTTGAGAAATATGTTTTTCAGATGTCTGGAGATAAGAGACACATTTTGACACGACATTCTATTCACGAAAGCCGAAGGCGACGTCCGAATTGCTATTCTCACCCAAAACCGGGGGCGTAGGATTATATGAAGAGCCCCACCCATTTCGAACACTATTAAGTGATAGTTTTATGCATAGGGCCACTAGTTGCTACGGCGCCGCTACTGTGCCCTTAAGAAAACAAAACAAAAGGTTTGTATGTGTGGTTGGTGACAAAACGTGTACGTATGGCTAAGAACAGAAGTTTATATTGATACTGAATTAGCAAGGTCAATACAAGTGTGTGTATGCGTACAATCGTTATATATATTATATAATGTTGTATATAATGTATGCATATACGTATAATGTTAGCATGACTGTGTAGGCCTATCAACAAGAATAACAGATGCGTTCATGTTACTGAGCTCCTGATAATAAGAGTTCAACGACAGTATGTATGTGTATGTATTCGCAAAGAGCAATAAATACAGTGTGCTTTTTTAACTTACGAGGGCGAGCAACCTTTGTATTATTATTTGGTGTCTTTTGAAGTTAACTTGAAGCGACTTAAATCTAACTTCAACAGCACTATTTTTCAGTGAAGGCTTTGAAGTCCTGCATCGCTAAGGTCGATTAACGGTTCATGCATGATATTGGACTGCAACCATATCCCATGAAAATTCTTGCACTTTATGATCCATTTTCTAAGCCGACGCACTACACCATCGAAGTGCTTGCTTGCTCTCTATTTTAAGGCTAGTTTTGATTTTAGTTTCTAAAGTTAAACTTATGACCAATGTAGTATAAATACATACGAAGATATTGCTAAATCAATCGTTAATTCTTTACCTCCCATATGCTGCGGAGAATTTATTTTATGACTTCTATTATTATTGTAATTATTGCTGTTTTATGTAAAAATATAAAAATAAATTAAATAATGGAAAGTTGTAAGGCATTCGTTATCGGTTTATTTTGATGAATCTTGCTGGTGAGTCATATTTTCGTACTATAAATTATATATATAATTTTAATTGCAATATTTTTAATATTCGCAACATTCGGAACAGAATTTTTTCATTTTTGAAGTGGAATGTTGTAAAAAAAAAACACTTAATTGGCGCCTATAGACTCCTAACTGAACTTAATGTTTTATCTTTTCTTATACTCCACACCACCTGTGGTGCGAGGGCTTATTAAGCTATGCGAATGTATGCAGGAGCCAAAAGGACTTTAGATGGACACATCTTTTATTATACTGATCGATTCAGAAGCACTTTGTGAACGATTTTTTAGATATTTTGACGAAACTCGCCCTATTTCGATAAGCCGTTATATAAATATCTGTAAGGAATTGTGGTTGTAGGGGATTTTATAGTGGGCCATAACACATTTTAGTGCTTTTATTTGTTTATGTACCCTGAGGGCCATTGCGGCCCTTTCCCTGTGGCTGGGGCAGCTCAGCGGCCCAGGGAAGGAAATCACAAGAAATTTGTATTTTTTACAGGGACCCTATTACTCTTTACCTTTATTATTATAACGCTCTGCATGCCAGAGACTCAAATCAATTCACACTCGTTCTTATACTACTGCTCGACGTTTCGAGCGAGACTCGACTAACTAAACTGTTCCTACCCTAAGCTTAACCTATCCCTATTGCTATCTTAGTCTATTCTATTCTATTGCTATTTTCTACCTTAATCTGTTCTATTCTATTCCTATTTTCTAGCTTAATCTATTCTATTCTATTGCTATTTCTATCTTAACCTGTCCTTAACCCTAGCACTCCCTTACCCTTACCGGAGACCGGAGAACCCGTGAGCCCAAAACGAGGGGCGACTTTGGGTCCTCACAGTCCATTTTCTAACCTAATAACACAAAAATTAAATAGCAGCTCCTGTCCACAAAGAACTCATTACCTTCTTAATATTATCTGCGCTTTAGAAGGTCCTTTTTTTTTTTGTTGTTTTTAAAGCCTAATCACATGAGAAGTAGTCCCTTTCACCTGAAGGTGTTTACATGCTCAATAAAAAATGACGCACTTCCGATCTTTCAAATCTAAATTAAAGTTAGTTTTAATAAATTGGTCTGAATTAATTGCGATTCAAAAAAATGGAAAAAACCTATTGTTAAATAATTAGTTAAGAAAAATAGAATCGAGATATTGTGAGGAGTATGAACAAGTCGCTATGTTTTTCGCTCTTTAACAGATAAGCATTTACTTGAACTAAAGCTTTTATATTAGTTTCTTTTGATGTCAAAACGATTGGCAATAAATGATCTGGTCATCAGGTTTCGGTTTTCTTTTTCTCTTGTTGAATACTTTTCTCTATTAATTTATATTAAAAGAAATCCAACAATACGTTTTGTATGTGTTCCGAAATGCTTATTAGTTGTAATTGAATTATTTACATAGCGTTGCATGCATTTATCAAAAGAAAAAATGAAAGAAAAATAAAAGAATATTATGTCGATTTTTATTTTCTTTGAAAAACTTTTGCGAAAATGAACAACGAAAACATTGTAAAAAAAAAAAAAAAATTGATATCTGCTGATGTAGACATTATAACATAGAGAACATTCCTACAGGCTGGATTATGTGCGCAGGTATATAAAAACTAGAAAACGAGCTATATTCTCATATTTTGTAATAAATACGTTCGGGTTTTGTCTTAATATTTGCGAGCTTGAGAGTTACAACAACAAATAATAGACCAATAGATCTCTAAGGTTTTTCATAAACGTCGTGAATATTTAAGCGAATGCTAGAGTATGGAATACTAATTTCTCTGATTGTACATTCCTTATCAGTTGGAATCGATCTTACACCTCTGCGTTTGAAGGAATAAAATTCAACTTTGAAATCGAGCACAGTTGCACGGTGAGACGATAATTGTTTCATTAACGCAAAATCTTCGACAGAATTATATCTTACGGATGTTACAAAAGTTATAACAAAAGTTATACTCCACAGTTGTAAAGAGTGGAATAAAGAAAAATATGATTTTTTAAAATCTTCTGTAGACATCAGTTTTCACCCATCTGCAGCATTGCCATTGTACTGCTGCACTTATACAATAACAACATTGTTTCAAATGGAATTACAAATAATTTTGGCTTATGGCCAAAACCCTACAGCCTACATACCTAAAATGTATAAATATATATATAATATGTATATGTATATAAAAATGTATATATATATATATATATATACAAATATATATATACGTACACATAAATATGTACACGGAAACATCAAAGCATTATAACGTGAAGTTGAAAAAAGCAAAAAATCAAAGTAAAGTTCTATTGCCATACGTATATATATAGTCACTGAGATATCGCTCAAATGGATTTCAATAAAGAATTGTAGTGGTTTTCAAATAAATTCAAGTAACAATACATTCTAGCGGATAGCATATGTACACGTATTTAACAAACATTGTCATAATGAAACTGAACAATTTTCTTGCAATTGCCTGAACGGTGTTGTGTGAATGCAATCGCTTGACATAAATCCCTTGTCTGCAATGGCATCTTTATTGCAGGAAATTAATGTTAAGTGCCGTTTACGATTATATTGCAAGCAAACTCTTCAATTTATTAACAACACAAGTATGGCATTCTTTCACTCCGTTCAAGTACACAGGCGGTATATTGCCATGATGCGCATAGAAATATATTTCCTATGCTTCTTCAGTTCGGGACAATTGCAGAATATTCCGCCTAAATGAATTGTTACTTAGTCATAATAAAAGATAATGATAATATATCAATACAACAACAAAAAAGAAGACAACTTGAATCCGAACATGAAATAGCCCTTCGCTTAGCACTCAAAACTGTTTTCTTTTATTAATACACCTAATTCTCCTTTTAAACGATAAATACGTTCCCAAAAAATACGTGTAAAAAAAATCGTGCAAAAAGAGAATTAGGTGTAAACAATATTAAAAAGTTCTTGTTAGAGTTCACTTAATTTATTTCGCGCTTACACATTTTAATTCATTAAATATTTTATAAAAAATAACTTCTACTTTGGAAAAAGGGAATTATATCTGAAATTAATAAAATTAAAAATCGTGTTAAAACCAAATAATTCGTGTAAAAAAAGAAATTTTTTTCTTTTGAACTCATGTTAAATCAAATTCGTGTAAAAAAAATCGTGTAAAAAGAGAACTGGGTGTAGATTGATTGGTTCAAATCCAATTTCTACGTTATAAGTACTTTAAGTTTGCTTTATAGCTAAAAGTTTACTACTCAATTATAAGTTTCAAGGCCATAAAGAACTTCGTTATCTTCACGCTTGACACGCCCAATTAAAATTAAATATCATATGAAATGAAGATAGTTATTCATTTATGTCAGTCACGTATGAGTCCAGATATTGATTGTAACTTTATTATGTAGGCGAAGAGACAAACGTATGCGTACATTCTGGATATCTCCGCAACAAAATGTATGTAGACTGCAGCAAAGCGAAATTAAAATTTAATACAAAAAAATTAACTAACCATAAAAATAAACTGACCTTTTTCGATTCAATATGGTTGCCATCTTAAGGAATGCACACATAAAATAATGTATACACACACACACCACACACACCAACATAAATAATGTAAAGGAATTGCTTGGAGCGGTGTTTGCTGTGTGCACAATTTGTGTTGCCAAGAATTTAATAAAGTCTACGAAGAAATACCGGCAGACAAGTTACTTGCAATCTTTGTTCTTTTTAATCCTCATTCGGGTGGAAAATCGTCATATATTTTTTATAACGAATATATATATATATGCGAAACTCTTGTATACGTATACGTCACGAAAGAAGTTAACACTTTATTAAAAATCGAATATAGGGTCAACTTCTCCTTACAAGGATGCTTGCTAGTTATCTAGACTGTTCATCATCCGGTTAAATCCGGTTGGCATTTAGCTAAACTTAACAACTCTTGGTACGTACACCCGTTTGATTATTGATTCCATAACTCCCTTTTAAGAATTTTTTCATTCTGTCCCAAGTGTTTGTTCTTTTAGGTTCGCGCAGCCGAGAGTGGAAAATAACTTATCTACCAAAAAACATATGCAAAACGGAAAATTTTATCCAACAACACTTTTCTCCAAATACTAAATTCTTCGTTGTGAATTCTGTCTTTGAACATTAGTATTGAGGTCGCTTTCCTTCGAGCAAATTCTTTACTTATAAACCTTCAAAATATGAAAAGAATTTGTTTTAATACTTTTATTAAATTTTTTTTAGGGAGAAAACTAGACTTTACGCTATAGTATAAACAAATCCGCTGATAAATAAATAAAATGATTTTGCTTAAAATAGGTCGAATTATGTGTAAAAAATGATCAAACTAGCGAAGAAGGTTGAAGTTCCCATTTAAATCGAAGGGAAATGCTTCTAAATCGTAACCCTATATATGTAATTATGTTATAGCTACTACTACTTTTTGTAATCAGATTTCGGATATCACAACTAATTTCAAAATAAATCGGCTGTCAATTTGTGGACCCCACTGAAATTTGTACTTTCCGTCAATGGGTTAATAGACTGCTACTAAGTTTTGAGGCAGAAAAATAATCGGATTTTACGGAGAGTGAGACGAACTGCCGGGAGCCGCTGTATGGATAAAAAAAAACTGCCTTGTTGGGTGGAAAAGCAAACAACGAACTGAAAGAGCGCTTTACGGGTAAGCTATCTGCACAACTGAATAATAAGCGGACAGACAAACCCGAAGAGTGAATAGTTATTTGTTGATAGAATGGCTGAGTAATTATATGATCGGCTATCAAACCAAGCGCTTGGAAAAAAGGCTGCCTAATTAAGTGACCAGCTTTGGATTAGCCTAATTAGGAACTTAGTCTTAAGAGTTCTTTTTATCCCAATTGTTATTTATACATATAAATATTTTTCATGAAAAGGATGTTAAGCCTTAAACGTTAAATGTTTGATGTTGTCATTTGTCTACCTACCACTCCAGTTCCACTTCAGCTTTTCCAAAACTTTAATGGTTGCGTTTCCGAACGCAAGTTGACGGTCATAGACAGTAAATCATGTGTGAAAGAAAAAACTTGGGATTACTTTTGACGGCTTTTCTTGACATTTGAATGTGGTGGTAATAAAGTTCAATGTGTTTCTTGCAGAGATATTTTCTATATCGGCGTTTACTATGAAGGAGGAAAAGTAAGTACCTCCCATCTGTTATTATTATATGTAAGCAAGCTATCAATGTCTGATGTTATATTTGCAAATTTTATTGAGTATATCCCAGATATTTGGGAAAATACTGTATGCGTTTGTAAATGTCACGAATTTCCCGCGTTTGATGTGAATTCCAACAAAAAGTGAAAACCCAATAGGCACTCATGACGATTTATCCCCATGAAAAGAATTGGAAATTGCCAGCTTGTGGAAGGCTTTACGCGAGCGATTCGGGAAAAGTATGAGGAACATATAGCGGATTGTGAAGGTCTTGATATCTTAGTGACATATTGGAAAGGCAACAAGCTTTTTATATTAGCGTCAACTTATGCAAGCCCTGAAGCAGCGGAAACTGTCAACAGATATGATAAAAAAAAAATCAAGAAACAAATTTCTGAATATGTATAGAATGAGAACCAAAAGTCGCAAGGAGTATATAAGATTATTTCATCCCATGATTGATACGGCAGTGATCAACTCATGGATACTATATAAAAAAAACAACCCAAACCTTGCAGACAGATTATGCTCTTATAAAAAGTATGAAAAGCCTAAAAGAGGAAGACCCAGTAAGAGAAAGCGAGACAAAAGCTAAAAAACGCCGAGATCCCACGAAAGCTGTTCCGGAAAAAACCATACGGACTGATTGAAGAACCCATTAGGTAAACAAGTGGATTTCTAATAATAGATGCAAGGAATTTTCACGGACGGAGTGCACCAACAAGCAAGTTTGCTTTGTGTTACAATGAAAATCGCAACTGCTTTACTATATTTTCAGTCCTAAATAATAGGAAAGTTCCTATACTAATAAATAATGCAAATATGTGACCATATATCTGCGTTTAGTAATAAATGCATATTGTTGCCAAAAATCTGCACAACCGGGTTTTTGCTAAATAATTACTTAATAATTCATATTTGAATTTTTAAATTATTTTTTGTGTAACTTATGACTACAATCGTAT
>KK502959.1:147276-180412 GCA_000688735.1 Glossina austeni | reverse complement strand
GCCGACTATACGTAGTCTTGAAGATATTTAATCTTGTTGCAGTTGCTTGGTAACTTTTTTCTTTAACAAAATGCGCATTCCGTCGGCTCTGCGTAGGATAAATATCGGAATCTAAGCGACGTAAACTTTTTCATGATTTAAAGTTTCATAATTTTGCGTTCATTCCTTTCGCGTTTTTCTTTCAATGTATGCGAAAATATGTATATAATAAATATATAAATTTGTCTGTGGAGGGAAACAAGTCGCGTTCATTTACATAAAAAAATTATTTTTTTGCAATTTCGATAAACAAAAGGCTCGATAAGCATAAATAACCTTAAGTGCATGTCTATGCGTTCTATCTCGGATGGCCTGAATATGCGGTAATAGTTTTTAAACAAACTTAAAAGTTAATGTTATTTGGCATGGGGGGAGAAAGGAAAATAAATTACAATATATTATTGTTATCGTCATTCACGGCATCGCTCTAGTAATGTAATGAACGGGACACAAAGACCTTAACTGGCAACAATTGCGGAACAGGCGCACACATGCGAACAATTTTCTTTGGTCGTTGTAAACATGACGACATAATGGCTTAAAACTATAAAGAAGAAGAATAGAACTAAAAGTTAATGGTTTGTGCATGTTTTCTTTTCAGCCGTGGCGCTTAACATTATTTATGATGTTTGGAGAAAATTTCAACAACAATAACAACAAAATTATATACAGAATATATATATACATATACACACATATATATATATATATATATATATATAAATGGAAGTATATAAGTTTGTGTGTGTATATATATGCATGTGTGTATGTTTATATGTGTGTATATAGACCAGGAATACGCAGACAGTTGATTTATATTTTATGTCTTCAGTCTTCATGTTTCGATTTACCCTGCCGTACAAGTGTTACTTTTTCTTCTTTTTTTTTCCATTTCGTGTTCTTTTGTTGTTGCAATGATTATTTATTTTGCTATTAATACCTCCATACTTTATTTTGTTAGTTTTGCCAACGTTGCGTTGCATTCGAAATTCACGGTCATTTTCCCATATTTTTATTATCAGGCATACGCGTGTAAGCATTATTCAGTTAAATTATATAAATAATCAGAACAATTCTAATAGTTTATGTATCTAAAAAGTGTTACTCCTTGACATTGGGGCTTAAATAATCGGTCCAAACGACAATCACTATCAAATGTTTATTTATCTGGGGCTAGAAAAATTATGGTAAGCGTTTTCCGTACAAGTTCGCTTTTGAACACATTCTCTAATTAATTGCGGTAATCGAAAGCTTAATAGAAGAAAAAGAAGAAGAAGATATTTCTCACTTCTCTCCTGTGTCCTGAGAAAAGGCAAATAACTAAAATTTGAATTAAAAGAAATTTTTTTTAGTCATGAATATTGAGACAGAGGGGAAATGTTCATTAACTAATTTAATATTGAGTTTGTTAAGCGACTTGCCGATCTTTGTCACCCATTGCTAGAATATTGCTAATCTTTTGCTCATTAGATAGGAGCACTTGCTGTTTTGAAGTTCCCTAAGCATAAGCAATGGAAAGACCTTTTGCCTCAAACACCAGAAGCGCCAGTGCTTTCTCAACCTTTCGCGGACCAAAGCTGTAAAATATGACGCCGTGTTGCAAAAACTTTGCTCATTTTCATAGTACACAACACAGCACAGGGAATTTAAACAATATTTGGTGATCTACAAGCGTCAAAAATGATTGGAAGGGTGACGCTATAGTGGCAGATTCACTAACGCTGTCTTTTCAGTGGAAATTATTAGTACTGAGCAAAACGAAACAAAACTATGTTTTTCTTCACTCATTTAATGCGACATATCATCGACACAATTTATTACACTTGTGGAAATTGTCTTATCAGTATCTCATCAGGTTTTTTCATTCTCCACATCAATTGTCGTGCATGCTATATTTCATCCACTTTTTCTTATGCTCATTCAGAATTATTTTCCAAATCGATTTAACTCTGGATGCTCATCTGTCTGCCTGTCTGTCTGAACGACGTCTGTCACATATGTCATGTAAGTTGATATTTACCTCAGGATGTCTCAGTTGTTGAGCTTTTTTGAACAAATATTAAAAATGAATTGAATTGAATTGAAAAAGTTTTACGACTTCTCCCCCTTTGTTTTATGTCGTATGAAAAAAGAAAAATTGCAAGTTTCCCGAAACAAATGGCGTCGATAATAGCATATTATTAGCATGGACTGATTTTTTGGATTTTCTCCCATATAATCGTATCTAGAAAATTTAAACCCTTATATGACCTTGACTATGATTTTCATAAGTGTAGGTGAAAATAGACAAACTCTTTGGGGATTCCCATGGGAAGTGGGTATTTATATGTATAGCAAAAAAAACAAAATTGATTTGTAGTATTTTGTGACGAAAGTAGATGAAGAATAACATGATCAAGACATTGACAAGAAATTGAAATTTACTAAATTTGGACCTCGTCAGTTAGCCTTTTAGATCCGTCTCCAATACAAACACTCCCATGAAAACGAGATACAATTTTTAAAATTTTATCCCGGCAAAAGATATAGAATTGTATTAGGCAAGGTAGGTTAGGGAATTTGATGGTGGGTGGGTCTTGCTAGACTATAATGTTTTTGCTTATTTTTATATAATGGAAATGTATTTGACGCTATGATGACTCGATTGTGATATTTGTGTGCGTATTTAATATTCGCTTGTTAAACAAAATAATTAATGGCTTAATTCAAATAACAAATACATAAATTAGGGGTTGAAGTACAATTTCTTTTTTCCAATCGACACATTTCTTGGTATTGGTCTGCATCATGCAGGGTTGCTTTGGAAAATGTAAATATTTAGATAATGAACGACATTCGATTTTTATATCCGCCATGAAGACCACGGTTTATTTATTTTGTCAAACTCAAGCAGACATATATCTCGAAAACTATACGAAAACTGTATATGTGTTTGTGTATATTTGATAAACATATTTCTCAGGTTGGGGAAGCCTTGTACAATTTCTTATCTTTTCGGTTGTACTATGTAATCCAATTATTTATATAAACTTTATGATTTTATGGTTTCCTCCTTATTTTATGTTTTCCAATTTCGATTGTATTTGCCATTTACAAGAATGATTTGAAAAAATGTCAGTTTTCTTTCAAATATTCGTCGTCATTAGATTAATTAGGATTAGTTTTACTGCATTTGTGTAAACGTATGTGTGCGCGTGCATGTATGTGTACATAATATACATAAATTGCTTCTTTTTTTTTTATGTATATATCATTGTGTGCATATATGTATATATATATATATTGTATATACATGTATATGTGTGTATATCAAACCTTTCTTGAGTCAAATCATTTACAAAACTACTTTTTGTGTTTTTTTTTTTTCTTTCAAAATTTTCTTTAAAAGTTTATACGTACTTTTATCTCCAGTACGGCAACAAAAACCGCTAAAGCATAAGCAACGAGCAAAAAAAAAAAAAAAAAAAAATACAACTTTTAATTAAAAAGTTTTGCAATCGTAAAAGATTGCGTTCACAAAAACAGTGCGATTAAAAGTCCGCAAAGTGAGAGCTGGCATCGTGCTGATTGTCTGTTGCCGGCTTCAATAGCAGGCTGTCTCTTGTCTAAGCTGGCCGGCTGCCTGGCTGCCTGGCTACCTTACTGCCTTATTGCCTTGACGAACCGTCTAACTAGCCGGTCTAAACACTTTTCCTTTGTTTTCTTTGTCGTTTCTTTCTTTGCTTTTTTGTTTTTTCAAGTTGATGAGCATTAATAAAAATAATTGTCAGTGGTTTTGCTACTATTTAAAACGTTTTACGACTTGCAGGTTTAATTAAAATACATATTCTCTGCTGGGCTATGTTATGTTCTTCGCCGGTTTGCAAATAAAGCCAATTCCCAACCGACAGCGAAAATAGTTTGTTAGATGATGTTTGTGATGTAAATTGTCGACAACAACTCAATCTGCAAAATAGTTCTGTCTTTTCTGATGCATTGTATTTTCCCGTTGTTCGTTTAATATTTTTCACTACAGTTCCTGCATGTGGTCGTATGAAGCGATTCAAAATGAAAACTGACGCTGAGCTAATGACTACAAACATCATAACGTGTTTGTATTTGAGTGACATAGTGAACGTTTGCATATTCTCTCACATATTGGTTCCGCTTTGGTCACTTCAATATTTTCAAGAAAGTAATTTGTTTGCTCTTTTCTCAAACTTCATATCCGTATTAATGAACGCTGATCTTAATGATGAAGATAAGACTTCAAAATATAGTAGCGGACCACAATGTGAATAATGATCGTGAATAAACTGAAGATATCTCTTGATAATTGTATATGTTTTATGATTTTATACCAATGAATAGATTACGAAAACTTTATAAACGCATTACGAACCAGGAAAAAAGCAAGTAAAAAAGCACTCTGGTGGACAAGAGTCGACCCACTATCCCATATCTCTTGGTTTAATAATGTTATTCAAACTCACACTTCTCAAAATAAGCCTTTATATGGGAAGTGGTGGAAATAGCGGTCCGATCAGAACCCCTTTTCAATAGTGATCGTACCAAATCTTATCAAAGTGCGTTAAAAATTTCTACCTGTAGGTTGAACACTAGAATACAAGGACTGCGGACAGATGCACAGGCAAACAGAAAAGCTAAGGAGAAGTTTGAAAGTTGTTCTGACTCGATTGGTATAATAAATTATCGGTCCATGTGAAGCCCTTCTCGGTTTTGTATGCATCCGCACAAGCTTGATATACCCTTGCGCCGCAGGTGGCGTAGGCTAGAATTGTTGATAGTCTACAAGCAAAGATACAGTGCCGAAGGTTTTGCAATTTTGTCAAACTTCACGGATGGATCATTGGCACGAGATAGATCAAAATGCCATATGTACGTAGAAGTGAAATGTCCGCCAAATTGCAATCTGTCTACAATCTTTACATTATTGCTATTATTCGTACTATTATTATGCAACTCTTTCAAAGGTATAGGTACGTTGGCGGTAATAATAACAACACCTTCCTTGATCGACTGCTTTAATGATAAGGAACAGTCGATGTCAATAGCGGAGGTCATCTTCTATTCTAGGAGATTCTATGAAAGAGAGATTCAGAACATAGCTTCTAACTTTTGTCCGAGATCAAAAATTTCAGTGCAGTTGAAAGATTCAGAAACATGGCTGCAATGGGTCAGTGCTCTCTGTTGATCAAGAATACCGGGGGTATTGCCCAGAGATAACGAAATGCTAACAAAAAATAGATAAATCAATGAATCAGTTATAATCAATGAATCAGCGATAAAAAAGAAAGAAATAAAACAACGACGAAGTATGATATGAAAGCTCGATCTGGAAGGGTAAGGTAAAGCCTACCATTGTTTTCTAATACAAAAATTGCAATTGTTTTTCTTCAAAGCGACGGTCTTTTTTCAAATATTCATTACCGGCTGCTTTGAACCCTTCAAGCGGAATCCTGAACAATTCTCTCTCGTCCACGATAGTAATCACATCTACATATTTTTCAAAGCTTTGAATTTCTATTAATATCTATGCATGTATATCTGTGCAATTTTTGTAATTGAAGTTTGTTGAAGAAGATAAATATTTCACTGATTACTGTTTAGAGCCTTTCGTTTTGCCCTAGATTGCCCTGTGGGAAAAATAATACGATGAATAATGAGTGTCTCCTTCCTCACTGTCTTATGTCTTACTCGGAGTTACTTCAGAGGACTTGCAAAATATTTCCCAGTTACACAGTTCTACAAAGTTTGGAAAATAGTGATTGTTTTGCAAACAATCGCATAATCATTTCGATAAATGAAAGAAGAGTTTATCGTTTTCGGTTAAGGATAAAAATTTATTCCCAAGTCTTGTTTCCGGGAGAGTATATGATGAAATGTACGATATGGAAAGAGACGGTTCAAATATACTGAATAATTCGTAAGTGTTTTACTAATAAAATCTATTCAGTCCGTATAAATTTCGGAATAAAAAAATCCGAAAATTTTTTCTTTTTTATTATGCATGCATTACATTATTAATGTTATTATTATTTATACGATGTACTTGTGCCATGCATGGAATTTAAAAGCTTTTTGAAATTAAGCTTTAAAACCTTACACGTTTGAAGGTCTTTTGCATTTTTAATGAGACCACACATTTAGTTTAAAAAATTTTATGAGAATAAAAAGTAATGGTACAAAAGACAAAAGAATGTAATGAAAACCGTCATCATTATCATCATCATCATCATCATGATCATCGCATCTGACACATATTAAAAATACATATTTAGTTTTATGTCTTTATATACCTATGTGGAGAGAGATACATATGTGTTGTGTTTCAAAATAAAAAAAAAAAGAATTCAATTCTTCATTAATGATTTTCTAAACTTTTTTTTTCTGCACATTTCTCTTAACTACAATTTTTCAGTGCAGCGAAACATTTATCTTTGAAATTTTTTGTTAGGCAAACGTTCTTGTCCGAATATACATAGTGCAGAATACAACGAAATACCCAGAATATATATATATATATATATATATATGTATATGTACATGCATCTAAGTTTGTAAGAATTTGCTGAATTTTAAGACGTATAGTATAAATCTTCCGCTATGCTTGACCGTTGCTTAGTCTATTTATGATTTCATACGTTTTCTTTCTGTTGTGGCATCTTGCAGGCGCGCTCCACTACATAGTTTAAAGATGAATGTGAATTACCGCATGTATAATGAATCTCTTTCCCTGCTCTCGTCCGTATAACATTTCGTACTGATCCGTCAACTTTAGCTGTAGCGAGTTGTTATTTCGTTTCTGTTTTCCCTTTTTCCGTATTTTCAGTTCATGTTGTTGGTGTTATTGTTATTGTTATTGTTAAATTTCTCAGCAAGCTCTACAGTAAAAGCATTATATCGCTTTATTGACGCGAGAGTATATGTGTGCATATGTTCGAATTTTCGTGTCTGAATGTATTCATCGTAAGCATGCTGAGCACTGTTGCTCGTTGCTCGTTTCAGCCAGTACACACAGCTTATAAGTATATAAACATATATAAGCTTATATATATATATATATATATATATATATATATATATGTATGAACGTTTTTTTTTGTTTGTTTCAACTAAAGAAAAAATATTGAATTAAAATATTTTTTTTACTGTTTTGTTAGTAGCTATTTAACAATTTTCGAGTCGTTATCGCATGCGCACGTCGCGTACATTTTCTATAAACAAAAATTGTAGTTATTTTTTTTGTTATATTTTTTATTAATCTTAAAAAACATTACGCATAAATAAAAGTATTCGCTAAAGAATTAATTAAATTGTATTTTGCGTAAATTCGATATGTTTTTTGCAACATCAAGTTCACAACACATAATGGCCATCCTATCGATATCTTAGTGAGACGTGAACATAAGTGTATTTTGTTGTGTTTTTTTTTGAAATATGAGTGAAATGTTTTTTGTTTGGAATTATATCTAAGAAGATGCTCTGGACGCAGAAAATGCTTAATTGAAGTAAATTATAATTCATGTGAAAACGTATGTGAAAGCAACAAATAAGTAAACAAATTTCTTTACAATCTTCGATTCTATGGATTGATTTGTGAACTAAATAATTTCGAAAGATCAAATAAGCATAACGAAGAATGCGTCTGTGATGTTTTAAAAACTTCATTAGTAAACTTCAGGTAAGAATTGATTCTTGTTAGATTGCACGTAATCAATTAACTCCAACTGGAAGGTACATCGGATACACTTTGGCATTTGGAATTTATTCTAATATGTGTTTTATGATATATTATATATTTGCTACCTGTGGGTAATGGTGCATTAGTCTTGAAATTCATATTTGCAATGCAAGTAAATGTGCACCAGAATGTTAATGAAAGGCATAGTGTTTTCGGATCGTAAAAACTAAGAAACGTGATACGTATAGTTTTGTACAAGACGATGGTCAACTTTTAAATAGTAGCTAGCAGCAAGTAGAACCCAGGAATATCCTTTGGGGATCTCACTATATAAAGCATCTCAATGCTTAGTAGAAAATTCACTACCACTTGCTCATCATTTGAAGATTTCATAATAAGCTTTGGTTCAGGTCACAGCTCATAAAGAAAATATCGAATGTTTTATTGCAGTAAGTGTTCTGAAGTTATGTGCACACTCCTCGAATCCCAAAATTTTCGGTCTTGTCCACGATATGTGATTCCTTTTCGACTATGAGCTACGGGAGGCACATTGCGGTGTGGTTTGCAACAGAAACACGTAGACCGATTAGGGCTATGTACGTACATCTTTGTTTTTTCTTATTGAAGTAATCAAAAGGGGACAGAATTTGAAAAGAAAGACAATATACAATCAAGCCGATCGGCCGATGCAGATTAAGAGCTTATCTGAGTCTCCACAGAGTTAAGGAAAACTGACTTTTTGTGAAGGATAGATAATCTAATTGAAAATGGCTCAACATAGAGGAATTAATGATGGACCAGAGTATCTCTTTGATATGCAGTAGTAAACCGGTGAGTTTCTCTCTCTGAAGTCAATCAGACGTTAGTGACGATGTATGTTGACAATGTTTATAGATTGTGATCACTGCAGAAATTTGCATATTTGGCTCTGCTTTGGGACATCGCCGATTAAAGGTTGTTGATCTAGCTGAGGTGAGGAGTAGTGTTTGCTTTTTGAAAGTAATTGAAAGGCGCTATATGGGAGGTGGTTGAAAAAGTCGCCTGATCCTAACCATCTTCAATAGCGTTCCTCTATGGACGATAGCACAGCAGTGTGCTACACTTTATGTATGTATGTAACAATAGATCTTTTTAGAAAGTGATTCTGAATTTGAACAAAAGTTGGGTCAATCTCAAATCCTTCTGCGTATTAAATACGTGCGCATAATCTAAATACTCCCTTATTCTACATGTTAGTCATACAACGACTTTTCGAAATAAAGCGTTGTATATAAAGTAGAAAAAGTGGTCCGAATCATATTCAATAGAGTTCGCCCTTGAGCTAATACTCGCCGTTTTATCAAATTTCATCGAAATATTTGGAAAATTTGCGATCTGAAGATTGAACACAAAAAAACAACACGGACAGAGAGACAGACAGGCTTGGAATCACGTTCTAAATCGATCGAAGTGTTAAAAAGTGGGTCTCTCTTAAGTATTTGTGGGCATTAACCTTGTCCCACAAGTTATGTTAGGTACCAAAATAAGTACTTTGAAGACTTTCCCTCAAATGTCTAAAAATAATTGTATAGAGAAAATTATTCATTACGCATTAGTTAGGCGACCTTCCAAAGTGGATTCATTATTTATGGATAAATAAATAAATAGGAGATGTTTGCAATGATATTTAGATACGATATTTGAAATTAAACGATACATAAAATATAATTTCTGTAAAGTGAACGGCGGCACCTCGTCTCATTTTTTGCGCAAGTTAAAGCCGTTGCAACAACCGTTTCAAAAACCATGCAAACATTACTAAATGGATTTTCCTAACCGCCCCTTATCAAGCATACGGTGTAAGCAACTAATTGTAGCTGTTCGAAATTCGTTTCAAGATGACTTTAAGTTGCTTACCTACTTTTAGTTTAATTTAAAATTCAAGGAGTGCTCAATAATTCAAAATTAGTCGAAGGTAAGCCAAGTCAAAGATTTTAAGTCAATTAAAATTTCTTTATAGGTCAGACAATACGTTAAGCAAAAGCTTACGTGAGGTCATTCGATACGTTCACATACGACTGACTATTCTAACGATAAACAACATCGAAAAAAGGGGAGTAATATTAAAATTTTGTTTTCTTTGTTAATTACTAATATTCTTCTACAAGATTTACCTTATGAAGGAAGATAAACGATTAAAAGAAGGAACAAAAAAAAAAAAAATTCAATATTTCTAAGCATTTACCATAACTGAAAGCCGCATATCGCACATTGAATAAATTTATTAATTAATTTAATTGTTTATAAAATTTATAGGTCTGAATATTATCATCAATCATCTACACAAGTAATATTTTGAAATAAATATCATTTGACTAATTAAAAAAGTAATAAAAATATTGTTTAATTGCATTTAATTAAAAATCTGCAAAAACAAATGAATACACACAGTCACACGTATTTATGAACAGATGCTGTTGCTGGGTAATCGCCCTCAATAACACTTCAACAAGTCCTTTAAAAGGGAAATTCTTTGTTCTTGTTAATCGGCAAACAACTCTCTACAAATGTCAATGTTTACCTATAAGTCAGTTGAGAATGAACTGGAAGTCTTGCAGAGATCAAAAATTACAATAACAAATTAAAAGTTGATGACTAATGCATGGTACGGTAATTGCTTGAGTAATCTGTGTGAAATCGAAAGTTATAGGTTATTTAGGGGGTCGAATAAAGAAGAAAAGGGAAATTTGTCTGCCTACCAATCCCTTTAACAACATTCTCACTTATTCACCGTTGAAGGTGCCTCAACGCCTCACGACAAGCTACCTTAACTTGTCGTTTTTCAACCTCACTGCCCGCCTTTGAAATAACCTACAGGCTATAGTATAAGATGTCTCTACTACTCCCACAAAGACGATTCTCTCCTTCCGTCCCTTCAAATCTATAACCGTTCGAAGTACGCACGTGGGAGAAAGGTACTAAGTGACTGGTCATAGAAAGCCAAAGAACAAGAATAATCTAAAAAGTATTTAAAATTTAGAATACAATTTTAGTTACTCGATAGATAAGCACCAACAATGGGCAACCGCCTTCTAGAAAACATTCAACATTTCTCTGGAAAACATTAAAAACTCGAAGCTTTAAAATTTCTTTTAATTTCATCATCATAATCATGAGATACGTACTGTATGCAGCACTACTTTATGATTTTTAAGACAACTGACGACAAACTGAATCGACAGCTTTTAGAAAAATTGCAAAAATAGTCCAACGAATGCTATCTCATAAGCGAAATACTGGCAACTTTTTAAAATTCCAAATATTCTTTTTAATCTCGTAGCCATAGTTTTTCTTCTTCGATAATTACTTATACAAATCACATTTTTTTTACTTTACTTGCAGAGTTCTTAAGTTGAATTATTGAAGTAAAATTTTCTCAACTTCCCGGTAAGTAAAATTTATTTGAATTTATCGTTTTTAGTAATGTTAAGCTTTAAGTTAAACGAGGATATTTTGAATATGTTTTCGAAAGTAGAAGAATTTTTGAAAAGCTATCTATCACTTACACCTCTAGTCACATAAGCACATTACGTTTTATATTTGAGATGAAAATGCAGTTAACTTAAGTGCTGCTTTGATTGTCGCTGATTTGTTGTCACATTGTGGTCATTTAATAGCTGGCTGGATATGTGGGTGATTGCAGAAGTGTTGTTCACGTTGTTGTTACTGTTGTTGTTGTTGCTGTTGTTGTTGCTGTTGATTTTTATTTTTATGTCATACCTTTTTAAGTTTATGACCAAAACAATTCACAACGACACTCATTGACGAAACATACGCTCACACACCCCGTCTATGCGCATATATCGGGTGGACATGTAATCGCCATAGTTAAAGATGCTTCGCCTTCGTTCGAGCCAAGAAGCATGGGCAATACACACTGTAACGCGGGGATATCTGTTGCGATGCATTAACATTAAGGGCTAAATTGATTGTTTGTGTACGTTCTTCATAAATGCTGTTCTATTCATGACCAAAAAACTTACGAATATTTTAAATTCGTCACTGCTCTTGCGACGTCTAAAAATGTGCACTTACTTAGTGGCCTTGAAATGAGACATTTATGAATGGCATTAACTTCAGATTCCTATTCGCAAGTGCTCAGCGCTTTTCCTGCAGGTAGCCTTTACTATGACTTTTAGGACGAAAGTGGAAAATAGTTTCTGATTGAAACCGAATGTCAAAAATATTCACTCAGTACATGCAGTTCATGCGTAAATGTTTCACTAACTGGTGATATGGGAAGACGCAGTCTTAATCGATAAATTGAAACATTTTCTCGCATATTGCCAATTGTCCTTCTTTCCTTCTTCAATTGTTGCATTACTATGCATTACTGGTATATGGACATTGGGGATATTTTTATAATGAATTTGGACAGTAACAGAGAGTGAGACTTTTGCAAAACCCGCTAGACTTTGACAAGCTATCAAATGAATGCCTCAATAAATGATTTCGACTTAAAGAAAATCGGGCGCCTGTGTAAACAGACTTTAATTTTGTTATATAAATGTCGCGTAACGGAAAGTTCGACTTAAGCCGCATGAAAAATCTCGCATTTTTTGTTTTTTTTTTTTGACACATCCACCAAAGTCACAGCGGTCACAAATACATGCAAGCGGAATGTGGACATGACATTCCAAACCAAAGCAGTCTCCGGAGGGGTGTCGTTTATTATTATTATTATTATTATTATTATTATATTTAAAGCGAACCAATTGTAGGAAAATGTGTCTTACAAACCAAGAGGTGATGCAATAAAATATCGCTATAAAAATCTATGAATGACATATTAAATCAATTGCCTAAAAATGAAAATAAAATTACAATTTACGAGTTAGATTTAGTTAGTGGTTTTTCTTAAACATGGAAAAAGCATTAGATATACATACATACATAAGGAAAGCTATACAACGCTTACGTACGTACGTATATGTAAGCGTGAAATTAAATGAAATTTTAAAAAATTATTAAACATTAAGTCATTAAAAGAGAAGAAATTTGTTGCGCTTTTCTTTTATTCATCCTCGATAAGCACACGTTACCTGCAGGAGAGACGCTACTCTTTCATATAACCGCTAAACTCAGCCCAGGTGTTTTGGTTCTTTACTTTTGTGTTCTTTACAAAAATGGGAAATTTTGGAAAACCATTTTTTTTTTTTTTTATGATTTTTATTACAAAGAAACTTAAGACGAATCACAAATACAACTGCAGCCAAAAAAAAAAAAAAAAAAGACAGAAATGATCCTTTCCTGAACAAGTATTGACTTATCAAGAGTTCACTAGTCTTCATTTTTGTTTTTTTTTTTTGCCCTTTATCGTTGTTAGAGATCGTTTTTATGATTCACTTGTAGCTTCTTGAAATAAGTCAATTAATTCAAGTGTTTAAGCCCCCGGATGAAATTTCTTATAAAAAGATCACTGATAACAATTTATCTACAGTGGAGACGGAATGCCTGTTTGATTGCCAAGTAAAATGATTTAATAGTCAGTTACTAAGTTAAGAACGAATTTTAAAAATACCATAACTACCTTCTACTTTGTCTTTCAAGGCAACATTAAAATATATATCCTTATGTGGTACATAATCTCTTTGGCCAAAATATAGAAAATAAATTAAATGAAAAAGTTTTCTTGTATCTTGGACTTGACGCTTGGATACCCAAGGCTTCAAAAGGTTGCAGCTTTTTTTTTTTTCTCGGAGATTGTGGACTTGTTAGGTGCTTAAAATGGTTTAATATAAACAGAGGAGCATAAAAGAAATTTCTAGACGGCGGGTGACAAATCCTTGATCCCCAACACGCGAAATGTTTTAAATTGGAACAATTGTTCCTCGTGAATGGACTAAAAAAGCGATCACATATTAAAGCGTAATTTTATATTCACATCTGTTATTGCTCGCAAGTTATTAATGTCCGGGACCCTTTGTTTTTCTATTATACAAATGTTCTGAGCGGACATTTTTAATCTTGGGATTGGTTTATAGTTTTCGATATCGAATAAACTTGATCGTAATTTCTATATATTTCTATATATTTCTTGGTACTTGTTTTACGGTCGACAGATTTTCAATTGAATAGTAGGAGAAACGCGTATTTTGCCGACAGAAGTGCAAGCTCACTGCTCGTTACAGCGAGTCGATAATCGACAGCTATAGAGTTTTCTTGATACTGATAATTATAAGCCGGCCTCTGAGTTCTGACCCTTGACTAAGAACCAATGTCCTAGTTTCGAAGATTTCTATTATTATTCAATCTACTCGTGGAAAGTGAGCGGACAGACGTTCTTATTTAAGTCAACAGAGTATATATATATATATATAGAGCTTAAGCTAGTATATGCACAGTATTTATGCAGTGCCTATATACAGAATCTATGGAATGTTACGAGCGGAATGATAAATCTAAGACATTCCTGTTATTCTACGAACAGTATATTAAAATGTACATGTGTGACTAAAATTTAGGCAAAGCTAAAACTATACAGAAATAGAACAACATTATTTTCAAAAACCGGTAATTTCAAAAGAGAATTAAAAACAAAAAAGAAAAAACACAATTTTTTTTTTTGAGAATTCAATTTTTCCTGGAGCCATTTTGATGTCTTCATTGCACTCTTGTTGTCGTCAGTCTTGTCGTTGTACATGTCTAGAATGTTTGGCTGTTGTTCTTCCTCTAATGATATTCACATGTATACCCAAATGTCTTTCCAGCAGAGCAAGCACGCACATACACACACTCATAAACGCTGAACTAGTGAAAAATGGCTTTTATACAAAATTCATTAAATATTAATTTTATACATTTTCTGTTGCTTTTTTTTTTCGTTTCGGTTGGTGTTGGTGTTCGTTCATACTGCTTTCGACTTAGTGCCACGAGTACCTTTTCTTGTTTTTGTTTCTGATGCACATGAGATACGCATATAAAATTGTATAAAATATGTATAGAAGGGCGTGTTTAATGCATAACCATTTTACTCAAACATCTAAATGAAAAAAACAAAGCATTCGTTTTCCAAAAGCAATGGTATGTTCGTTCCGATGTTATGGTTGTAACAATGTAAAAATAAATATCAGAAACACTTCAAATGTGTTTATCAACATCATACATATATGCTTAAAAATGTATATAACATCTGATAATAAACATACCGTGAAGGTCATACAATTTCCCATGTGTAAGATGATGAAAGACTCGAATATTTTTTTTTGCAATAAAGTTTTTATCATTTAAAATGTGTCTGCCAGGTGTGCAAAATTTTTTTCCAAGAAATCACACTCTTCTGTGGAAGCAAATTCCGCGCTCATCTAGTAAAAAAAAAGATAAACAATGGAGGGAAACGGTATTTTTGTTTCGGAAACGAGTGATTCCGTAAGGAAGAGAAACCGTTACCTTAGGTAGTTGGTATTAATTGCTATACAAGGCGAATAAAATTTTCTTGCTCGAAATTGAAACACTCAGTATTTCATAGAGACCCCTTAATATATGGACTTGACCATTAATATATATATATATAATAATAATATATATATATATATAATATATATAATAATATAAATAATAATATATAATAATATAATAATATATAGTGATATATATATATATATATATCACGGACTTAGATCCGTCTGTCCATTGTTCTTTCCATTTGCCGTCCTTCCTGTAATCGTCAGTTGCTTCTATATATATATATATAGAGTGACTTAGATCCGTCTGTCCATTGTTCTTTCCATTTGCCGTCCTTCCTGTAATCGTCAGTTGCTTCTATATATATATATATAGAGTGACTTAGATCCGTCTGTCCATTGTTCTTTCCATTTGCCGTCCTTCCTTTAATCGTCAGTTGCTTCTATATATAGATATAGAGTGACTTAGATCCGTCTGTCCATTGTTCTTTCCATTTGCCGTCCTTCCTTTAATCGTCAGTTACTTCTTACGTTTGTTAGTAGTTGCTCCTACTTTGGTAATAAGCAAAAATAATAACCGACTAACTTACTGTCTATATTAAATTTTGTTGTAAAATTGATGTGACAAATATTTATTCTGAGTCTTCTAAATCTTAAAATTAAATAAAAACCGATAGGGTTAATACGTTGCCGTAATCCCGCCATTAAATTTTCAATTCGACTAAAATTAAACAAAAACAAAAAACAATTTTTTTCTTACAATTTTTAAGAGGCAATATTTTAAGCTGATGGCCTTTTTTAAAATGTAAATTGGCCACTTTGATCTGAAGGAGATAGAAAGAAAATACACAAATACTTAACATAAGTAAAAATCACTATTTGGAGGCATATCACGTAATCTGACAAAGAGAACGAAAAAAAAAAAAAACAGAATACACAGAGGACGAAAGCCATAAAATGTTAAATTTATATTTCAATTAATAATGTCATCGACAAAAACTCACGACATATATATATATATATATATATGTATATATATATGCCTGTGTGTACGCGTATGTATTTCTACATGTATTTCATGGAAAATAAAACGACAACGAATGAACCTGTGGAAGAAAATTCAACATAAATATAATACAACCTGTTTATCAAGAAATTTCGTCGCTTGAATATTTCCAGTCAAGTATATACGACGTCGAGTATACGTAAATTCTATTTATAATTTTTCCTCTTTTTTTTTAATTAAACTTTATATTTACTTATATGTATACATACATATAAATACATATAAATATATATACATATATATATATACAGATACATATATATATATAATATATAAATATATATATATATATATAAATAAATATACATATATATATATGTATACATAATATATACACATATATATGTACATTTGTATTTATATATAAACGTATATATGTACAATTATTTATATATATATAAATATATATATATATATATACAATATGTATATATGTATATACACAAAATATATATATGTATATATATATACTTACATTAAAGCAATTTATAAACTAAATTCACTATGGCGTCACGGAGGTAAATTTGCCCAACCTTCACTTCATTTTCTGATATTTTTTTATGTTTTATTTCATTTTAAATTAAAAATTTTTGCTTAAATACATTAAACGATTTGAGAATGTACATAATACTTACATAAGCAGTTAGGGACTTTTTTTATATTTTTTGCATTTGGTTAAAATGAATTCAAATTTTTTATTGCTTTATAGTGTATCTTATAAAGCAAAAACTAAGTAAGAAAGTTATTATAATCACTATGAACCCATGGGGACGAATCTCAAATGCCCAACCACGGGCATTAATTTTTCTGTTGTTGCTGGCGCAAGCCAGAAGATTGTTCGGATCCATTTAGAAGTGCTTTTAAATGGCTTTTTTTCCCCGCTTCTTCTCTGTCTTCATTGTTCTGCTGTTCCAGGACTTCATATTTTAAGGGTTAATTACGTTAGTTTTTCAACTTTGATTGGTGGAAAATAATGGAACAAATCTGAGTTTAATTCTAACTTTATGCTTCATTTTTTACAATTTCAAGATTCCCAGAGCAGATGAACGGACCGGCGGACAAGCAAAGAAACCAATGCAAGGATATAACTAAGTCGACTGAATCCCGCCCTTACGAATCGAATGATAAAATTAATATACCCTTTTTTACGGGAGAGAGTGCAAAAAAAAATATATATATACCTTTTTAAAAGCGGAATGCGTACCTCTTGAGTTTTAAATTAACGTATTTAAGTTTTGCAATTTCGCACAACTACTGCTATATAGATACATACGGATGTATGCATAAGGGAAAGCGCCAAGTTAACCTTGCAGACCTTATGAAATTTATTTTAGCGGGATTTGCAATCGCTTGTAATTATCTATATTACTCTTTAACAATAATACCTTCACTGCTTCAAATATTTCGATTCGAGAATTCATGGGAAAGAAAAAAATTTTTGAGTAAATTTTAGTTCGTCTTTTTTTAAAGTAAACTTTTTTTAAGATGAGGAACAAAATCACATAAAAGAAAAAAACGAACTCTAATTTCTTAGAAAAACTAATTAACTCGAAATACACTCTTTTGTTTTTGTTTTTGTAGTTATAACCACAACATGAAATTACATCACGGAAGAAATTATTTTCTTAGAGCTTGCGTACTGAAAACCACAAAAATACAAATACTATGAGAAATCATGAAATCATAATAAAACAAAACACAAAAAAAGGAAAAGAGAAAGAACTTCAAAGGTCTCAACCATAGTTAAGCATTGCGTTACATATCGCATTGGCTTAGATGTGAAGGAGAAAGCTTTAAGAATTTTCGCAAACATTGCAAATTTACAAAACAGGCAACGACCCTTATAAAGGGTCGATCGATATTCTTCTTTTTTTTTTTCAAACGACAAGTAATAGAAAAAGTGGATAGACGTTCAATACAAGAGGAATTTTGAGTACCTATCAACTGCAAAAAAAAATAATGATAGCTTATATAATATCGGCAATTTAATTACTTTATGTTGCGATAATTGGTTTAAAAAAATTTCAAACAGAGATATTTTGGTCGCTATTTTTCAAGCAGCTGAAGGCGAATTTTAAGGGAATTCAAGTAAAGAATGGTTTCCGTACTAGGTAAATATGTAAATATGAAACCGGAATTTGCCGATACATGTGAAGCTTCACCATACGTGTCGGAAGTTGCGTTTTTCTTATAGCCTGGACAGACATATTTACATATTTACTTATCTCGTACATCTCACCCACATTTTATGAAAAGTCTAAACAGCTCAACCAAGACCCTCCAGGGACGCTTTTCGCAGATTCCTTAAGTGAACAGTGAAATCGTGGTTAAGGGTTTAAAAGCCAATCTGGAAAAACTTGGACTTGGTTTGCAATTTTGTCGGTATGAAAATGAACGAAATTAGTTTTCTTAGTCGAAAATAATTACTAAAGGACTGATAGCTTTCGTCTTTTTTTTAAAATTTGGAGAGAAATTCCCAGGGCTTGCTGGGTCGTCAATTTTGCCCGCATAAAATCAGTTTCAAGGCAATGCTCTTTTTTACAAAACAAACGCCCCATATAAATAAAATGGAGTATGTAACTAGATCGTATAGTTTGCAGAATTACTTAAGAAGTGGTACCAAATCGAGCAAAAATATAAATTGAAATAAGAATAAGAATAAGAGAGGGCGGATTTTAATTCTACGATTTTTTTCTTCTCTCCTCCACTCCTTTTGATACGTCAAAGCAAATCAAATTTCTGTGCTTTGGTTGTAAATTACGTAAATCAAATGGCTATCGGCGCAGTCTTCGGACTGCCCAGGTATAGATTCAGACAAAATGGCCGCTTCAAACCCAAAATGGAGCCGCAAAGATATCAAAACAGGTTGTGACCAATGCTGAAACACAAATTCACTTCGGTGTCTGACTTTATTTTCCGTGTCTCATCTTGTGTCTCCCCCCACCCCCTCTCCCCTCTTTCCTCCTTTCTTGATGCCGTGGGGAAAGTTCTGGTTCCGTTTTGAAAGTCTTTCACCCTACACCAGCAAGGACTTATGTGAAATTATGCGGAATGCCGTATTTATGGATATTACGAACGGCACGATGCGGTTATTAGATAGTAGTCGTTGTAGTACTACAAAAACGCTCCGCTCACTCAAACAATAAAAATAAAGTAACAGAAGAAGTGTTTTTATAAACGAAGGTTAGCTTTAATTGTTATTATTTTTTCTTCCACCTATAACTTAAATAATGTTTACATAAACTTGTATTTCAAAGGCTATTACGCACGTAAAGGGAGTGGTTCAACATAAAAAAAAGCAACTAACAAGAAGAAGAAAGCATAATGCTCCTAAAAAATTGATGACATTTTTTTTATTCATCCTTAGATTAAATTACGGAACATGACAAGTTAAGTTACGACACACACATTATAATGAAATCTCGTCTCGTTGAATTTTTTTTTCTGGCATCATAAACTTAACCTTTTTGTAATACAAACAAAACGATACAAAAACATTAGGAATTTATTAATTAATTAATTACGTTCAAGAAACCGGCAGACATTTTTTTCTTTAAATTATCTCAGTCTTTAGCCTTCGATTTTTTGATCTACTACGTACTGCTTTAGTTGTAATAAATTCGCGGCTCTTTTCATAATTATTCGATAGTTTTGATATTACGTTCATGCAAGCAATTGTCTTTACGATGATGGGTCATCATCTGCTATATTTACAAGCATCCTTTTTGCAGCTCTTTCCTGTTTGAAACTAAAATTATCTGAGAAAGTGGTCAGAGAAAGTCCGTGTTCGCGGGTTCAAATGTCAATGCGGTTGAGTTTATTTCAGTCGTAGTTATAGTGAGTGCTCAATCGGTAAAGGTATAACACTTCCCGCATTCAGTAGACTACGGTTGCTTTTCTATCTGTTCCTCTTTCCCCGCTTCTTTCCAGCGGTCGCTATATTGGAGAAATAGGGAACGTTCCCAGAGTGATTGCTTATTATAAAAAAAAAAAAACAAAATACTGAAAAAGTGTTTTAACTAAAACTTGGCTTTAGTTGATTTTCAAACGCAATATTCTTTTTTTTACTTCATTGACATGTTCGCCAGCGTTTGAAACATGTGTCAAATAGCTTTGTATTACTATTTGGCCGCATGTTTTTAGTAATTTTAGTTCATTTTGGACTTTCTGTATTCTCGGCTCGGTTTAGCTCGGACTTTCTTCTGTTTATAGTAAAAATTAGAAAATATTCCTAGACATAAAGAGCAGTAGTTTTTGGATGGAAGGTGAAATTTCCTCAAATAGTTAAAGAAAATTTTGGGAATTTATTAGATGCAAATATGTTTAAATTATAGTTTCATTATTTCTTTAATTATCTGATTCCCGGTATTTTTCGTTAAGAACATAAAAGGCTTAACATAAAATCAACACATCATAAAAGTTATGAGCAAGACACTCGTGTACTTGTGTACTCTAATAATTGTAAACAAACAATCAATTTAAGTTATTTTAAAGTGGCGCTAAAAGTGCGACAATAATAAAAGCAAAAAAAAAAAAAATTTGAAAAATGAAAAAAATCTATAACTTTCACTATCACCACAAGTCGTAACTGAACGCTCAAAATGGTTTAGGAAAATAATAAAACTATTTACGATTACGATTTACGTACACAAATAAGCACAAAAACGAGAACAACAAATAAAGAATATATATGAATGAATTGACTATATACATGTATGTGTATGTATGTATGTAGATATGTATGTATAATATTTAGAAAACTAGCCTCCATTAGCCATAATAATCCTCAGCTACAAAATAATAATAATTTGCTTTTATTAAAGCTTATAAATATAAAAAGTAAACATGCAAAGCTCGTTCAATAATCAGTCAAGGAATCCCCGGCTAACGTATAATGATTAACATAAACAAAAGATGAATGAGAATGGATATAAATATGAATATGACTATAAATATGACTACGAATGAAGAATGAGTGAATGAATGAATGAATGAATTTAACTTTATGTGTTTCCCGCTTGTTATGCAAATTTTTATTTATTTTCAACTATTTGGACATTAAAGTTCAAAACATTATAAAATAGTTTAGTTTGGTATGGTGCAGGTAGCATATGCATCCAAAAAATTTTTATGCATGCCGTCGTCAGTAGCATTTACTTATTTTTATGCCTTTTGCTTCTTTATTGATTTATTGCTGTTGCCATTAATGCGCATTTAATTGTATTCAGAGTCTTCTTTCCTTTCGCGCAGGCTCTCTCCCTTTCTCTTTCTCTCGGACATCTTGTAAAAGTGCAATTTGTTTTATTATATTTATTTATCGTAATTTTTTTTTTTATGTATTTGTTTGTAACCGGCCCATAAAGTGTTAATTGTTTTTATAAGGTGTTAATAATATACTTATAAAGCTCTTAACAATCCATCATATATACATACAGCATACAGATATGTGAGCCATATACACATATATATGCCCTAAAGTGTTCATTACTAGTTCAAAATATTAAAATTCAGAACTTTTCTTTTTCCCGGAAGAGCGTAATTGCCTATAAAGGACGGTAAAAAAATGCGCTGAGAGGTCTTTTAAACGAAAGAAGGAGGTTGGAGTTCTCAACCCGATCGCAAGTATTTTTATGTTTCTCTTGGTACAGTAATGTATAGCATATTGAGCGCCTGCTCACAATCATTAACATTTTCATAAAACCAAATTTGGCAAAGGAAATAGTTCGGACTTCGGGGATATAGGATAACCAAGTGTATGTGATGAGCTATGAACGTTTGTTTATTGGTTTAATGTGTTCATTAATACCTTATCCTTATTGTTTCTAATGCAATGAGTTTTCGACAACAGTGCGTGTTTATCGCATGTTAACCTTCTTGAATTACAGCGACGCGCAATTAGCAAAATAGAAAGAAAGTTTCGCAGTCAGTCCTGGCTATATATATAGATATATTTTACAGTTCATTTGTTTGTTTTAATAGCTTTGCTAGCTGAGTTTAGACTAACTACAGATTTAGGAGACGGTCGTTTTTAATCGACCTCTTCGCATTTAGGGCTTGAAGCTACTGTTTCCAGCCCCCCATGTAACAGACGGACAAGAGCAGTTTTATAATCGCTCTATTATGCTATTCCACGTAAGGAACTGGCAGCTGCTGTCGCCCGTCAAATTATTTTTAAGTCCATAACAAAGATTTCGCGTTGACGGAAAGCATATTGGTTTGTGGAGGTCTTAGAAAGTGAAGATCCATAGTGCTTACGGGAAGTAGATATAATTATTACCGTTCAAAACTTCTAAATATAAATGAAAACGAAAAAAAAAAATGCTGATAGGAAAATTGTACTTGGGTTGACGAGAATCTTTGCTATCTATCGCATAAGAGATTTGTGAAAGGGCCAAGCACATCTTTGCAGAAGACTTATTTCTAAATTTTTGAAAATTTTTCGTGAAGTTAAGTTATTCACAGTAATATTTTCGTATTTTAATTTTTTGTAAGTTTACCCAAACTGTTCGTCAGTTTAAGGTTAGTCTTAAATTGCATCTATGCAGCTATCCCACGTTGCACTCTTTATAATGCACTTCTCTTTATTTCAATAGCTCCAGCAATAGATGATAGAGAAAAAGTTGACGGAGGGACATATCTAATAAGATTATTTGTATCAACACTTCTTTACTTACTTTACCTTTCGTAATTTTCATTTATTTATTGTCCGCCTATTTAGTAAATCGATTTGCAAGGTGTGGATCTGAAGGCTGTCGCATAATTTAGATCATATTTTTGATAAGGAAAACATAAATTTTATGGCTTCGTAACGATTTTGGTTAAAAGATGTAATTAGTGCACTTTCATTGTTCGGCAGTGGACATAAATAAAAGAGAAGAGAAAGCTTTACGGATATTCTTTGCATTACAGACTTTGCCTTAACAACCTGATGTATTGCTTTGCTTAACTGTTAGACAAGAATTCATAATGAAATTATATTTGTGCTAAGTACTTAATTATAATGTGCAGAGAAAGTAGAATTCAATGTCGAATGTAATAATTTTAGCTGAATTTGTCTAACCAGTTACTAAGTGGCACTTAAATGAAAGCGTACACACATGGAAATAAAAAAAAGCGCAACTGTGTACACATAACCTAAAAGGCAGTAATGAAATGAAATGAAAATACAGTGAAATAGTCCAAAAGAATATTTGGACTCTCCATGTTGTTTATTCAATTCGAGATTAGATTAACTTATGCTCTCCCTGTGCTTCAATCAATGTTTGCTGGATGATGTAAAATCTTAACGTTCTACAAGTCTTTCAAGCTAATGGTCTACAGAAATATATGTAAAGTTAATTAGTAAAATTATTTGAAACCTTGTATATAGTGTGTGTGTGTGTATGAATGATGCATAATAAAGATATTTTCATGACTTTTCTTCTAATTAAGTTGATTTCTCAGAATATGTACGGACATGTATACACGTATGTATGTATGGGTCTCTTTTACATTTTCTTTTCTTTGCTATTGTAGTTGTTTGTTCGTTCGTTTGTTTCACTTTTTCATTAACTTCTACAAAGATAACGTTTTCAAAATGGCCGTCATTACCATATGGTTTAGCTCCACTTTCAAGTATAGTCTAGAGAAAGAATTTTTTTCCATTTTTACAAAAAGCACTTTCGAAGTAAAATGAAGCCTCATTTTAAAAGAAATGAAAGATATAAAAACAAAAACAAAAAAAAAAAGATATAAAGGAAAAGCAAAGATATCTAAAAATAAATGCGTGAGAGATGCTCGTAGTACTCGTAGTTAAAAAAGTATCTTTATTGCTACCCATAGTGTAGCCAGAAAGTGAATGAGTAGATAGCATGATACTATCCATGTCTTAAGCATATCACTTTCAATATTATAGAAAGCGATCATTTAAATAACTTTAAATGGGGTTTTAGGTGTGACGAGTAACAGTTAAACTCGCTTTTATCACAAATATCGATTTGATTTAATGAAAATTGATGTATTTTTTTATCTGATTAAGGAAAATAGATTTTTTTTTTTTTTTGCCAGCCCTTTAATTTAGATGTTCTGAAGGCCTTTAATGCAGACTCATGACTAAATGTATGGAGAGCTTTCAAACTTTGTTGTAAGAATTAGTTGAAAAAGAGAACAAAGAGATGAGCATACTACAGTAAAAAAGCATATATGTGATGGAGTCTGTGAGAACTGTTGCTGACTTTTGTTTTTGGGGATTAAAAAATTAGTGTACCTTCCTTCACCCGTCGGTGACAGATGAAGGTCAGAAAGTTATATTCACTTTGGAGCAATCTTTCGGCACATGTGAGCTCGCTCAGCTCATTATGTAAAACATGGAAAGTTTTTTCTTACATAAGCATTAGCTGTGGAAAATGTTTGTATCAAATTTCAAATAAATTAAAATTATTGTGTGTTTGCATTGGTATCAGTTTTGAAATGTAAAGTACGGTTAGTCGCGGCCTTTCACCCGCTCCTACCTAAGTGATAATGGCAGTACGAACGGTGTACATAACACATGTGAAATGCGAGAAGCTATGGGCCGATGTACGGGCAGACCGATTAAGATGCCTAAACTTGGGCAACTTAGAATCACAGGTAGATTTAGGAATTCTTTGAGACCTTGGGCGGATATTTCCCCTTTCTATACTATGAAAGGAATGAAAGGTACAGTACACAACTACTAGTCTGCGACAAGTATAGAAGAAAACAAAATAAACAAAAAACATGCGACATAACAAATTCTTAGTAGCGAAAATAAAAAACTTTTCATAATGCGACGAAGGATTGGTTTCAAGAATATACGCTGTTTAGGCAATGATAAGAATTGCATTTCCTTCCGTTCTGCCTCGATGTAAATTACGATAGAGGTGCGAAAAGCAGGCGCAATGAGGGTAAGCAATTCAAGGGATTTTTTTTACATGTTAATAACAATGTGTTTGCTTAACACAACGCGTGCATTCTCTGCTTAAGGGAATAGAGCGAAGAAGAGAGAATATTTGTTAGTGTGTATAGCAGAGACGCCATATAATTAGAATTGTTCTATTGTTGTATTCAAATATTTAAATTAAAAAAAAATTGTACAAGTTGAGTAACTCTTGTCGCATTTGTTTCGAAATTATTACGATCTGTGTAATAAAAAGATTGCTTGACGATGTTTCCTTCTTTGTCTGGGTAATAATTGGAAATTTTCTTTGGCATTTTTTTTTTTTTTTTGGAATTATTTTTATTGATATGTATTTACGTACATACATATATCTACGGGTAGTTGCATTCATGTCGTTCTCGAAGTTAAATGCCATAAAAATATGTCGTTATTCTCATTTGAGCGTGAAATTGTTAAGGCAATGCATTCCAAAGTTTTTCTTTCAATATCTGCTCTTTTTTCGCTCGCTTCCTTTATTATATCAATTGCTGTACACGAAAAAAAAAAAAAAAACATTTACTAATAATGTAATAAATTTATTTTCAAAGTATACTTTCTTTGAACCCTTTTTTTTTACTATAAATCAAAAATGAAGAAAGAGAAGTAAACGAAAAGCAAAATGAGAAAATATTCCAGGAAGGATTTGATTATCTTTGAGAAGGCTTTCATTGTAATTGCTTTCATTTCTTTGGAAATTAAAAAAATTCCGTGGACGAAGAGGTTATTGGGCCCTTAGAAAGGTTCATATTCACATCATCATCCCGTTTATTCCTAAGCTCAATATTTCGTACTCGATTTATGTAGACTTGAAATGTAATCAAAGATTATTGTATTTATTGTAGTGGAAGTGAAAAGGAATCATCTCAAGATAACGCGTACACTGTTTGATATAAAAATCTCCCGCATTTAAACAGAAAATATGTTTTATTGCTCTAACAAACGTTTGTCGATATGCATCAGATCGACTACCGCAAGCAGACTGTCGAAAAAGCTTAACCACTTCACGTAATGAGTAGGCAGGGCTTTAACATCCTCTCATTTTTTCGCAAACGGCGTCGAAAACAATTTCGTTTAACTGATAATCTGCCTTTGATAATTATTAAGGCAGGAGTCCCGCTGTCACTTGATTTTCTTCTATGTTTAGCTCGTGCTACGTTTTCTCGCGATTTTACAATTAAATCCTTTTGGTTTTTTTCGGCTTCTACTTCACATTTCTTTCAGAAGAGCACAGTAAGCCTTTCCGCCAAACATTAGCTATTACTTGGGCATTCAAGACAAGAAAATTTTTTAAAAGAGTCAGGGCGACTTCTTACACTACTTGAGGTTAAAAGTGAAGCCATTAGTTCTGAAAACAGCGAATTATTTGATTTTATTTGAAAAATTTAGTTTTCTAGTACATTGGGACGGAAGATATCTGCGCTATTCTTTTTCTTGTTTGCAAAACTTATTTAGCTGACTGAAAAGTTTTCTGTTGGAGCAATTCGTAATATATAGATGGAGCCACTTGTATTATCTCGAAAACGTTTTGCTACGCAGTCCCTAACATTGTATGTATTTTTTGTCAACAATGGTTGATTTTGTAATCTTGTACGTGAATCCATATGCTATGCAAATATGTGTATAGTATGAGTTTTTGTATTTAAATCTGATACTGCGCAAAGAGAATACGGTTTACGTATCTGAAAGATTTAAAAATGTTGTCCTTTTTTTCGATTTAAAATTTAAAAAAAGAAAACAAATTTTTAAACACTTCTGTTGAAAAAATGTTATTTCTCGCTTCACTCGTCGTCGCTATCATCGCTCTTGAAAAGTAAGCTCCCTCTCTTCCATCTTAAGAGATTTTTCCCGCATAAATTAATAAGCGTTTCGTATCCACGGAATACAAAACTTTTGGTGTATGTA
The DNA here is from genome assembly GCA_000688735.1 of Glossina austeni. Lineage (NCBI taxonomy): Eukaryota > Metazoa > Arthropoda > Insecta > Diptera > Glossinidae > Glossina > Glossina austeni. The sequence goes on along the minus strand of KK502959.1, from coordinate 153,344 downwards.
TTTTATGTTTATATTCATATACCTAAGTGTTCTCTCTTGTTTTTGATGGTGCTGTGGATTTGGCGTGCAGCAGGTTCATGTATACTATCGGTGAATACAATACGTGTGAGTTGTCTGGCTGGGCTATGAACTTGTAAGAGAGATTGTTTCACCCCACAAATACATTGACATATGTGTACGTATTTGGAGACATCGACTAATTCGTTTTGCTCTTGTACAGTTAGTTTGATACATCATAGCCTTGCATACGAATGGAAAGAAGAGCGCATGCATTTTATATAAATAAAACAAAACACTTTAGCATACGATTATCACCAATACAAGCGTAGCCATTGTACTAATATTCATATATGATTGTTTACACATATAAGCGTAACTGTGTCGTGCTTAGAATAAAATGTTTTTTTTTGTTTTCTTTTTTTGATACGATTACGTACGTACGTACGTACGTACATATAATGTGGATTCGAAGAGCATGAATTTTGAGTAAGTTTTTCAATACAGTCAGTGTTCGTTTCTTGTATGAGAAACGAGTTTTTTTTTTTTTTTGTAAAAAAACTTTCATGCTCTATACGCGGCGCACTGTGTATGAGAAAAACAAACGTGACGAATTTTCCTTTATTCTATAGTATTGTGCTACTAAACATCGTATATTGGTGCGCGCTTCTTGGCTAATGTATGAATATATGAATAGCATTCAATGGACAGACAGACAGCTCAGTGTATGATTTTTGTTTTTAATTTTTTTTTTTTTATTTAGTTTTCTAGATGGTCGACTGACTGACTGACTACGTGAATGAAGACATTTTCAGTTGGTGTGTGCGGACAAAAGAATCTCTGTTGTCAGTGTTGATTCGTACTCCGCTGCGTACGGTACAGGGCACACAGTGAACGCGACACTTTTGTCTTATTATTGCATTGTATTATTGTATTATTGTATTCTCTAAAAGTATTTATACATATATGCCTATATAGCCATAATACACTTGACGCTTTATATTGTTTGCATTGTTCGTTGGTATGCGTGTGCAAGTCTAAGCCTGTTTATATATATATATATATGTGTGTGTGTGTGTGCAAGAAAAATAAAAAAAAAAAATTTTTTTTTTTTTACTAATTCTTTCTTAAGAAACATAGAAAGATTCTAATTGGAAGCAAGTGAAGAAAATCTGTTCAGCAAAATTTTTTAAAAATAACTGGAGTGCAATAAAAATTCGTAGAAATAGAAATAATGAAAAACTTGTAAATATATTGCTGAGAAAACATATTCAAATTCCTTTGAAATGTAAAGACAAACGTAACTAAAACATTTTTTTTTGTTCATAATTTTCTTTAATAACAACAACCGTCCTTCCTCAACATGAATTCCCGCAACTTCCTCAACTTTCCCTGAAATATGTATTAATTTGTGGTGCGTGTGTTGACGTATCAATGGATATTTTAATGATTGTGCGAAACCGGCAAACGTTTATGTTCGATTTAAAAACCAATTAAAAAAAAAAAAAAACAATAACAACAACAATAACTGCAATATCATAAAAAAACAAAACTGTATTAAAATCCACAACAAATCGTCATCAACAACAAAATATAAAATAATTATTATTTGTTTTGATCGTAAAATGGATTTTTATGGCCCTTTAAAAATAACATTCATTGTCTGCAACAAAAACAACTAAAACTAAACCACGGAAACATGAACCGCATAAAAACTAATTTTTAAACATTAAATCGCGCTCTCGACTAATTATCGAATTCTAACGAATAAAAAAAAAAATGTATTTTTTAATAAATTTTTTTAAATAAAATTTTGTTGATAAAATTAATATAAATTTCACCCTGTGCTCACTAAATATCTCTTAAACGAAACCCGATTTGATCGGACTCAACTTAACGTTGACGTGCATGTAACATATGAACTTTAACTTGAAATTTGCTCAAATACTTTGAAACTTGCGAACCTGTAACTTGTGCTCTTCGCTGCATAACATGAAAACTTTTCTTCTCTTCTATTATGCAAACAACCACTCTTTTGCGACCTAATATACTGGACTGGATGTGTGTGCATGTCGTATATGTCTATCCGCGGCAATAAATACTTGCTCTCGTCGCTGTTCAAATCGAAAATACTCTTATTTCTCTTCGCTACGTAATCATCTATTTATGAATAAATTAAAAATATACGTGCTGCTGATGGTTCTTGACATAAAATTATATAATTTTTAAAAATTCAATTAAAATAATCTTAATTAAAATTTTATCATCAACTTGAAATTTTTCTGAATTAAAAACGTAAACAATAAAAAAAAAATTTAAACAAAAAATAAAAAAAACGCGGTCAAAATAACCGTAAATATTCCACCCCTCCCCCAAACCCCAACCATCCCGCTGGCGTGCGCTCTTTACGACCCCCACGATGTCTCGGCAGTTGGGTCGCACGCCGCTGCCGGGGCTTGGTGGGGGCCACATCATCACGCTACTACTGCACATCCTTCGTCAACATCTGCAACTGCCCTTAACCATCATCACCACCATCATCATACTCAACATAACCATCAACATACGACAACTGCGACAATCCATAATCAATTGCAACACACGGCCCATCATACCCACCCGCCACCTCACTTGCCTGCTCATTTGCATACTACTCATCCTCACCATACGCAACATTTACAACAACAACCACATCATCACCTGCAACAACATAACGCTGCTTCGATCGGTTTGGGGACTGCGAATCTATCATCGACTACTACGTTGTTGGGTGCGGATGCAACGATTCAACAACAACAACAACAACAACAACAATCGACCACACAATCTAACACACATTCCACGCCTACACATGCGGTTATGTATGAAGATCCCCCTGCTGCCGTGTCTGTAGTTCAACAACAACAGCAACAGCAACAGCAACAGCAACAACAACATCATCTTCCTCAAACACAACAAACAGCAAACCAACAGCAACAGTCGCAACATAGCAATATCGCTACGACGCCAGTGAGTGGTTTAAGTCCTTCGCAAACATCGACCGGACCTGCAACACAAACTCAACAACAACAGCAACAACAACAACAACACATAACATCACCTCATCATCAACAACAACCATCACAATCGAATTCAGTATCCTCAGCAGCAACTTCAAGTATTCAACAGCAACAACAACAACAACAACAACAACAGCAGCAAAATACAGCAGTGGCGTCCAGCCAGCCACAAATTGTTGCGCCGACCGCGGCGAGTGTTTCCCCTTCCAGTGTTAGTTCCCAGCCTCCAGGTACGTCAAGTAGCGTTAAAAATATTTTATAAAAATCATTTTAAATCTACATCTAATTAAACTTTATTAACACAGTTGGCAATCGAAAGACGAAAACCCAAAGAAGAAAGAAACCCTGACTGAGATTAGATTAAATGCTTAATGCGAAAGATTGTAAAGGAAAAGTTTAACTGCACCTATGACTTCAACTACTTTAGAGCAAAGTAGACGAGAAGTGAAAGAAACATGTAATGTGAGAATTCCGATTCAAGTATAACTTTCTCTTGGAGCGTGCAATGCACACTAGAGCCCGTCTGTTAAGGAATCAAAACTTCAATTTTTTTTTTCTAATGCAAATAAATTTGTTCAATATGCTGAGGAAGAAAAGCTTGCTATACACATTTGCATTTTATTCAAAAATTCTATATAAAATATTTACCTCGAAAGCAAGGCATAGAAAGGACACAAAGTTTTCTACATATATATCTCACGCGAAGTTTTCTATAAATCCCAGTTCTCGCAAAGTAATTCAAATCCGAAAGTTCCCCTGATTTGCGTTAGGGTTAGGCGTAGTGTAGCAATTATAAAATTACTTCGAACAGGATTTCGAATATTTATATATTCGGCTAATAAAGAGCTTTATCCTTGATAAACACTGAATACCCATAAGCAGATAAAATCAGTCGCGATTGTAAATATTTTGACAGGTCTTTGTGTTCACCTTGTATTTCCACCTTTTTGAGAACATTGATAATTAAGAGAGAATGTTAGCAAACAAACGACAAACGAAGGAAGGAACGAAAGAAAATACAGTGAAGGAAGAAGCATACAGATAGAGAGGGGTGAAGGTTGATGGGCGAAGAGATAAGTGAAGTTAACTAGCGAATGAAATTTCGGGGCTACAAAAACGCAGACGACGGTGCTTAGGGGCGGTCATGTATGGAGGGAGAGGTGAAAAGGCCGTCGGAGGAACTTTGCCAAAGAAAGGGCGAATAGGTCAAAGCAAAAGACAGGAGGAAGCGCTCGAAATTGGAAGTTTATCTAAAGGCCCAGGCAGAGAAGCCCATGAGACGATCTTTCAAATTTGCAGGAATTTAGTGCGCAGTGCTTTTCGTGATTTTAGAACGTTAATATTAATTATAAAAAAATTACATTTATGGCGCTTTCACGTGTAATCCTTCTTTGCTGCTGACTAGAAAAATCATTGCCGTGGTGATACCGTTATACCGACTATCATTACCAGGATGTTTATGCTACTTTTCCAGTTACACTCGCTTAGCTCGATAAGTGCGCTATCGAAAATTCATTCGCTGAGAGCAAATTTTCATTAAAATTACTTAGGTTAGTGCAGTTTCAGTTTTTTTGGGAAATCAAGCAAAAAAATTAATAATCAAAACTTGGCTGACATTTGAAAAAATTGAAGTTCATTGACGAGAACTTTAAAAGAAAGTCAAGGGAAGGTTCTGAATTTTCCACTGCGGGTGAAATTTGCTTTAGAGCCCAGTTTACTCTTATGGTCGCCCTTTTGAATTTTGAATTAATGAAAGTATAGAACCGCCAGATACATTCCTGCTTCTCTTATATCGCATAACAATCATTAACGGAGTGCAACAAAAAAAGGGATAAATTTTAGGTACTTCATGACCGCCTCTATTGACAATATTTGTTAGGTTATCTTTCTCTGGTCACACATTGTCGAGTGTTAATTTGAAATTTGAGTACACCTACAGATATTTGAAATGTCTATCGCTTGTTATTGCAGATATGTCCCTCTCGCTAGCCCACCAATTGCATATACCTGCGGCGATAAGGCCAGGATTTGAAACTGAAGCCAGTGCGGCCGTGAAACGGCATCCCCATCCTTGGCCTTATGAAAGCGATGGCTTCAGTTCAGCCCAATACCATCACGCATCTCAATACTACTTAGATAGAGAACGTAAGCCAGGATTTTACGGTTATCCAGAAACGCCGCAGTTCCAGGTAAAACGAACTATTATTTGGAAATTTAAATGCAATTTCCCTCTAATCGAGCATTCTTATGTCCACCTTTATGTATAAGCACATATTTTTATATGTGAAAATGTATGTATATATGAATGTGTGTGCGTTTATGTAACAGAAAATAAAATTATTTACTTGTTTTTTTTTTTTTGCATTTTGCACATAACTCTTTGACGGTTAACAGCCCTATTGGAACTACCGCGAACAACCTATATCGGCCGCAGCTGCCGCCTACATGAGTGCTAGCGATGATAGACATGCCAGTGTTAGTGCTGCTGCAGCGGCCAGACAATCGGTGGAGGGTACTTCACAGTCAAGTTATGAAACGCCAACGTATTCGTCTCCCGGAGGTTTACGAGCGTATCCAAGTGATGCATACGCGAGTACAGGTAAATTGCATACAAATAAACCAAAAACTCTAGTGCCAATAAGTATTTTCATACGCCAAAGCTCTTATACACACACTTGACGGAGACAGAATAGATGACTATGTACTAATGAATAAACACGTGTGCGTGTGTGTATAGATTCGTGTAGGTAAATGTACGAATAGGTACTATTCAATAAATATATTAAGGCCATATATATATATATATATATATATATATATATGTATATATGTATGCTGCAATTACATACATTAGCCAGTATAGTACATACAGTAAATTTTAATTTTGAGTTTTTAATTAATCACGAAATTGTTTTTAAGTACTCTCTCAACCGTCATAAGTTACGTAGATAGCCTACCGTTTAAGAGAATTTTATTGGCTTTCTAGAGGCTTGAAATAATCATGAGGCAACT
>KK502959.1:94827-125457 GCA_000688735.1 Glossina austeni | reverse complement strand
AGAATTTCCTTTTGCTTTCCTTGGGCATATGTTTTGGTTTATTTTGACAATTCACTGCCATATCGAAGAGTTTACGCTTCAACAGCGTTCAAAAGTTGCCATTAATCACATTTCGAGATATTTCGAACAATTGGATATCTTTTGAAGTAAGTTGGACTTGGCCTATACTGTTCGTTATCTCGTCATATAAGAGAACGCAATGAAAATGTGATTCGAATTTAACTCCAAGTTTGACTTGACCTATACTAACAATTATCTCCCAATAAATCATTAAATCAAGATATGATTTGAATTTAACTCTGGGCACTTCACGTCAAAGGCACGTAATGCCAACAGGATGTGAGTTTTTTTCTGTAAAGAGTTTTGCAAGTGGGTATCGGCTCGAGAACGCATAATGATGAAGACTGACCAGAACTTGTCTTCTTATACTTATCTAAAGGTTTGCTAGCTAAGAATACTTGAGTGCTAGTCTGCACAGATCGCTTTTTCTTTCCTTAAACTCATTGTTTTTATGAGGAAAGCGGTTACGATAAAGAAATGACCGTCAACTTGAACTGTTCTTCAGTTTGGCTTACTTCAGTTCACCATACATTCGATACCTACTTTTTTTCTTTTTAATTAACATGTATACGCGGCTCGTCACATGTAATGATGTTATGAAAGGTTTTTAACGCGCGTTACCATTAAATTTCTAGATCACATCTAGCTATGGATTTTTAAGGGATCATCAAGTTGTGATTTTCCCCCAGCCGATGGCGGTTAACATTTACAATAACTGGGAGAATGAACATTTTTTACATTTTTAAATGTCTTTTTGATAATAACAACAGGTTTAAGACCGCCTTCAATCCGCATTCATTTAGCGTCAAATTGTTAACATAGGGCTAGAAAAGTCTGAAATTTTTTCTGTCAACTCTCTGTCTCCTGAACTTGACGAACTTTCATCCCCTTAAAAAGCAAAATATACCTACGCGTGGGTATGTTATCATTGATTAAACAATTTTTCGAATGATGTTTGTATGTTTGTGTAGACAAAGAAAATATTTCAAGATAATAAAAATATATAAAGCGTAACAAATTTTTGAAAAAATTTCATTTCAAGTTCGTTTTGCTTACCAAAATATCACACTTTTACGCTATTTTCGAAAATCACAACTGGGTCAACTATTTCTTTGCTATTTACATATGGACGGTATATACGGTAGTATGGTCGGTAATAGTATTGTTTCTGCTCTCATTGTGTCACCGTAGTAATCCTTTACTTTGTCTTTTTTCCTAGTACGCGTATCTATCTTACATTGTATTTTTTATTTTTTTTTTTCGTTTCTTGTCTTTTATGAATCGCATTGTATGGCAAAAGAAAATATTTAGAACAGCGCTCGCCATGTGGTCGGTTTATGGTAACGTAATAAATTTAAAAATCCTTACGTTGTGCAACTCTTGCTGTCCGAACACGCATCACTTCAATTTAGGCATGCATTTGTTATTGCGTATGAGCATGTGTAAGAAGCATAAAAAAAGGGAGAGAGAGATAGAGGGATGTAGAGCAAAATGTTCAGCGTATATTGTACCTGCAATTTATCATTATGACGGCGCGGCTAAAAGACATTGAAAGAATTTTCTTTTTCCAACCTACAAATAATGAGTTATAGGAAGAAACTGCAGCCCTATCGCCTCAAATTTAAAAAAATTGGATGTTTGCTAGCGATGCATTTGATTGGAAATAATACTTGAACAGAGAGTTCGCTGTGATCGTGAAAAAACTTTGTTTTCCTTCGAGTCAAGTAAATTAAGGAAAGATTCCTTTTAAAAATATAAGAAATCATAAAAGGAATAAAAGGAATATCGGAGAGATATCTGATCTGCACCGCTATAGCATTTCATCGGTGCCTGTCTTAACATGACTCCGTTCTTCAGCGATTAAAATTCACTTAAACACTTGCGATCTACGTAATAGGCAAATTTGGTACACACCGAAATAATTAAATTTCTTTATGATTTCATATCGTATTATATGTGTGCATAAGTATGAGAATTTAAAATAACTTTGGAAAAAAATGTAGGCATAAATTGAATTTTAAAAATACATGAAAATATTTGTGGCTAGTGCGACACTAAAAGCAAAGGATATGAGGGCATTTAGAAGGACAGAAGGACATATAAAGAATTTAAAAAAAAAGCTCGAAAATCGGTGTCTGATATCTCTCCTTGCGGTATTTTATCGCGGCCTGTCTTAATATTTCTTAAAGTGCGACTATGGCCTTAATCGAGATAGAAAGTCAATGCGCTGAACAATTCGAAAAGATTTTTCCAGGCGCTTTTGAACTCTCTACTGAACTGATCGAATTGAATTAATTCTAAACGTTTCGACTCGAAGCCTCCGCCTTCAACAAAGAGTATTCAGTGATGTGATACTCCGTATTCCGATTATTTTGTGCCGAATTATGATATCCTTCCTTGAATATATGCGTGATCCCAATTAATAAAAGGGTTTTAATGAAAAATCTGGGAAAATGTCTAATTTTTGATATTTTGTGGTGGAAATTGGTTCATAAGAATAATTTGATATAAAATTTGGATCAAATAGGTCTTTTAGTGGATAAAGTGGCTTACATGACAAGCCAACATTTTTATAGCAACAAAGTGTAGTTTGTAGTTTCTTATCACGGAACAAATTGTTAAAATTATTGAAATCTTTGACAAGTAAATTGCGTTTGCTAAATTTGGATCGCGTTAGTTGATGCTTTTAGTGTCTTAGTAATGTGAGGGCGTTCATAAATATTACGCCTTCACACAAAAATTATACATAATTGTATTATCACGAAAATGAATGAATGTCTGTATTAAGCGAATTAGTGTATGGTGGTTAATAGCCGGCCTTGCTTTACTATAGTGTTCTTAGTTGTTTTTCTTTGAATTTACGAGAAAAAGACAAACATTTACGGGAATGTACGAAATGAAATTTCATTTTTAATGTTTCATTTTTAATTAAAGAAAAAAGGAAAGTTAACAAAAAAATAATAACAAATAAAAATTAGTAAATAATTAAAAATTTTTAATTATTAAATATTTAAATAATTCAAAATAAGCAAATAATTAAAACTTTTATTCCCATTACCTCTTTTAATGTACATGACATGTGAGATGATTTACATGAATATTAAGTTTTTTTAATATAAAAAATAACAATCAAGCTGTCTGTTGAAAATTGTCGTACAAGTGCCATAACATTGATTTAAGGACTGAAAAGATCTTTTAAGTTGATCGTAGCGTCTTAAAAGGTTATTTTGAACAAGTGAACCGATGTCGCATGTGATGCTTTGCATATTGTTATTGTTTATATGTGTTCAAGGGTTTTTAAGGAAAAAAGGACGAAACGCGCGATATGACTGCGCCTGTGGAATGACAACGAATTAGAAAATTATTCTGATGGTTAGAAAAGATAAAAATCTGTTATCCTAAAAACGACTAAAGATAAAAGAAAAGTACTAAATTGCCATATCCTATAACATCGAGTGAGCGCGGCTGATTTTTTCTATTCTCAGCAAGTGTTGTACTTTATGAATAAGAGAAAAAAGAAACGAAAAGTAAAAACGTTCACAGTTTTTGTTTTATAAGCGTGTCATTTTTTGGCGATATCTTTGTTTTTGAGAATACAGTTGGGCGCACGTACAGATGGACAGAAGGACAGACGCTCCAAAGACGCCTAATTCCACTCAGAATTAACTGCTAATTAGAAAGTGTTCGTGGGGTCATTGCAAGCTTTTTGACAAACGGAATATACTCCTCATTCTTCTGTAACGAGCATAAAAACTCATTTTTTTAAGTGACATGACAGGCCAAAACAGATTATTGAAGTCTTACCTAGTGTATGAAAAGCATATGGACAGCAGGGAATGACACTGGAAGTGTCCGCGTAGGCATCTAATATGGTTCTCTTCTGCGCTTGTTGATATTACGTTTGAAATGACAAGCATTTTGGAAGTTATTTTAGATTTGCTTGTAGGCCTTTCTCTTTACAAATACAATTGCATTTTGAAAATAATTTTCTTTTAAATTTCTGAAAACATTTCTAACAAACAATTAAGCTCTACGCACTGGTTTTAACCTCACAAAAGACATGTTTGCTCGGGATTGTCCCAAAACTTCTAAGCTAATACGTTTGGCGGCCACCTCAAATAAAATTTTAATTCTTTAATTGCAATACATTATAGAATCAAATGCTATAAAAAAATTGTTTTTTTGATTTATGAGTTATTTGTTATGCAAAATTATATGCTTTCACACAAAAATCCATCGCTGTAGCAGATATGGTGCTCTTTACCGGGAGATGGAATTGAACTAAGTTTGTGTTTGTGGATGTAACGTACGGATTATATCTATTAGACAATCCACAAAGTTTTTATATATCTTCAGAATTAAGATAGATTTTAGAGCCCGTCGGAGTTACGTTCAAAAATAGATTTGACTCCTGCAATAAAAAAATATATTGCTTACAGCCTGATCTACGAGACTTGGGATGAACATGTTCAACAGGAGCCTCTTCTATCTAATAAACGGGAAATCCATAAAATTCCCGCGTCACTGCTCAAAATGTATTTTTAGGTTTTACTGAAAACCTTCACAAATCGAGAAATTTCAAGTAATCGTAATACCATTTGCCAACAAAAAAAGAAAATTAAGCAAACAAAAGAAATATAGTGGGCCAGCGCTCGCCACCTACACCACTCTACAGTCATTCATTCGAACCATTGTGAAAAGCATTCGTTGATGGGTCAAAACTTGGGAGTCTACCGAACTTCCTCAAAATATCTCGAAAATTAAAAGAAGACAAAGTATGGAGATGGACAGACAGACCGACAAGTTTAGATCGGTTCAGAAAGTGATTTCGAGTACGTTGGCATAATAAGAGGTGCGTCTATCTCAAGTCCTTCTTCGTGTAACGTACATCCTTCCTTCCCCCTCCCTTCGCAAATTTCGTATATCCTTGCACCACAAGTAATGTAGGGTGTAAAAATGCATGAAATGGCCGGCCAATGTCAACGAATACCGATTTTTCACTTTACACAGTTATTTTATTAAAAATTTCAATGAGAATTATTTTAAAGAATTTTCTAATTTCGCAAGAGCAATAAACAAAAGATGCTTTTCAGGGTTTTTAGCTCTTAATACCCTTGTGTTATATATATTATAATGTGTTGCTTGTCACATTCACGTTGTCAAGAATGAAAAAACAAAAATCTGTTAATAATACTTAAGAAGATATATGAGACGAGATTTCCCTTCCTTCCTTATATTTAATAAGAGTTACATGAAGGCGCCATGTTATTGCCTGGAAAATCTTCGGATGTTTTCAATCACGTCACGTATCGTTACTTTGTTTCGTATTGCGCATGCGTCGCTTAAGCATTTGAGTACGGCATTGCATATTCAACAGCCATGGTCTTGTTCTTCTTAATCAAGCAGCCATTGCAAAAGGGGAGGAGCCACGTGCACAACCATTAAGGGGTTTGACTGTTCTCTTTGAATGTTGGTTGTATCTCGTTAATGCCATTGCCAACGGAGTGGTGAATACGAACATTTCAGGGATTTGGTGAATCACTAACACTTCGACGACTAAGAATGCGTTGCAAAAAAGTCTATGTTTTTTCCTCTATTACTCTCAAGTTTGTTATTTTTTAAGGGATTCTATAGATAACGATATCACAAATAAAACGAATACACTACAATACTACAATAGTAGGTAGTCTGCAACCTACAATGCCTTGACCTTAGCAATAAAGATAAAATTATTTAGACAAAAACGTCAATGGCTATGAAAGTGAATCAATTTTCGTTCTCTAAAAGGATTATTTGATAATAAAAAATCTTATATGCGTTGCATTACGTTTGCTTAACAAAAGTTTACTTATTCATAATAAAGATCTACCAGCTACAAGTGTACGTTCCTCATTTTATACTTAGGTAGTGGATTGTCATTGAGATGCAATGTAACCTTTGACTTAGAAAACATTACATCAGAAAACGCCGCTTACATCGAACACCGGCGCGTAAAGTGAAAATATTGTTATTATTGTTGTTCTACTCTAGAAAATTTGCCTTTATTTGAAAGCGTGTGATAATAATATAAATAAATTTTATGCCTTCTGTTCTACGTTTGAATTTGGATTTACTTTTTAAACTAAACTTTGTTTGAATTAAAACCAAGATCTGTTTGTTTTTAAATACCCGCAACAACTTTTCGTCTTTCAGCCAGACATTTGATCCTTGATCTGAAACAACGCGTGGTTATCTATGTTCGGGATTCGATTTAGTAAACTTAACATTTTTATGCCCTACACCGCTTATTGCATAGAGGTTAATCAGTTAACTGTGTAAGAAGAATGCATACATCATAAACTGTCCATCCGTTCTTATCCTTATTATGAATGTGTATTTGCCATAACCAAGTATTTTGGAAAATATTTTTATCATTTTGACAAGTCGTTTCATTAGAACCTAATTTCATAAGTTATATACTCTGTCTTTAATGAGTGTACGAGTATATCGCTAAGGAGATCGACACATTAGCTGGTTAAGTTTGTGCGGAAGTCTGCAACGCCTAGAAGGACTTGAGATAGATTCATCTTTTACTGCACTGATAATAATTATGAGCTTGTCTGTCCGTCTGTCCGCCAGTCCATCTTGTTTTCTTGTGTTCGCATCGGCGCACCTTTTCAGTCAGTCTCCGTATAAAGCCCTCTTTTCAAGAATCGTTAGATGAACAACTGTGTTAAGCATGTTCGTGTAGTGTATTTAATGGCGGAGCATGGTTCACTATAGTGTTCTCATGTGTTTATTAAAACTTTGCCTTTATAAAAAAGGTAAAAAAAAAAAATAAACCAAAGTTAAGCGTAAAATCTTTTTTTGGAGTATTGGACATATCTTTAATTTAGAATTCTTTACTTTTTTAAATATTTTATGTATTTATTTCTTATTCAAATTCATATATTATATTAACACCTTTGAAAAGCGTAATAATTTAAATATCAGAAAAAAAAAGAAAGAAGAAGTAGACATTAGTACAACAACTTGGCATACCAAGCCACTCGAATATAGAACAACATACACATGCAACGGCATACAATCCGATCTACTAAAAATAAAAAAAATCCATTTGCACTATAAAAACCTGTTATTTAATAAAAATTTTTTGAAAATATTTTAATTAATAGTTTTAACCTAACTTAAGGTTTTATTTTTCTTAGGCAATAAAATTAACTTAAGTCAAACCATTTACAAACGCTTAAATGTACATAAATACATACAAAATTTATATTGTCCTAAACTATTTAAGCTGCTAAAAATGCAAGAAGTCTTCTTAGAATGAAAAATAGTTTTGAGAATTTTCATAAGGTCGATATATTAAAAGATCTTTTTTTTTAATTCAAATCAATTTTTTTAAATTGCAAGTATTGATAAAGGAATCTTTTGTTTTTTTTTTTTTTCTTCCAATCAATCATACTTTGCTGTGCGCTCCGATTTTTGCTTTATCTTTTGCTATTGGGTTTAAGAAGAGCAAAAAATTCTGTGCATAGCTTTACTAAAAACGTTTGCATAAAATATACGGCAAAGTGTGAATATCAAAAAGGCAGATGTGTGAATGTTATGAAGCATTAAAATAAGCCCGAAGAGTGGCACTAAAGTCGATCTTCGCTAATTAAGCTAATGTGACATGCTTTCTATGAGATACCTAGAGCCATACAACAAAACTCATTAAGGAAACTAAACGAAGGCCATTATTCATGTACGGAAAAACTGTACGTAATTGGCTCTAGCATTAGTATTTTTATATCGCAAGCTGAAGATAAGTAATACTTAATAGGCTTTTTTGTTTAACAATTTCTGTCACACAGTACATGTTTTGCAATAAAAGTCAAAGTTTTAATTTGTTACCTAACTTTTAGGCTGCAAGTAGTCTTCGTTAACTTCAAAACATATTTGGTTGATTAGTATATGAAGACTGAAAAAATTTAATTCTAAGACTGTCTTCTAAACACATACATAATTCAAATTGAACGACTAAACAAAATGCGTTAAACATGGACGATATGGAAATCAATTACCGCTTATTACCACTTGAACGTAACTCTTTAAAAAAATATTAATTCCAATTCGATGTTAGTCATATTTTTACGTAATCGACCCAAAAAGTATTACAGCACTCACAATACTCTACTGTTTCGGAACTCGTTTTTCCTCGACATTGATCTACGGTTATAGATGGCATTTATTTTAATTTGGATGTAAAACTAAATTTTTGTTCAAAGAATTCTCAAATTATGATGGACGTAATTCTACGTACTCCGTCTATGAGGCTTTTATTTTGCATATTGGAAAGGAAAGATTTACAATGACATCCCTTTTTGTTTAATGGATATCAACTTCAAAGGAAAGACATTCAAAATGAATTCTTGTTTACATAAGAAACTTCTTTTCATTGCTTTCATGCGATCTTTTCATGAGAATGAAAATATCCTTGCAACAAAAATATCACGAGTTGCTGATTATTGTTTTTATTGCATGCGATCAAGACTTTTGTACTTGTGACAGAAATTGTTTCAAAACGTTGCGTTATTCGTAACAGCATTTCTTCTTACTCTCATTATTGCTTTTTTGGGAAAATTGGGAACATTTTAACATAAAAAATTGATTTTTTCAGGCTGAGTGGCCAAGTAGGGAAAGTATCTCAACTAACAAGTCAATGGTCAAAGATTTAACTCTCAAGTACGGAAAAGTTTTCAATCAAACCGATAACCTTAGATAAGTTGAGATAATCATTTATCATTTTCATTTAACAGAATGGTCGGAAATATTTATCTTAGATGCTGGCGCTTTAAGACTCACAATTTATATCCCTGGCTGAATTCACAATAATAATAATAATAATAATAATAATAATAATAATAATAATAATAATAATAATTTCTTGCAACATCTCTGTAATTATTGTAATCTTTGATTAATTCTACTTTCAAAACGACTCTTCTAATAGATACGTTATCAGTTTTGATTGTTGTGTGACATCTAGATTTCATATTTTATTTAGAGCAACGTTTACTGCTACGTATAGATGGCTCTTGCCCAATTTAACATATCATGCTACGCTCAAAGGAGTAAAAATGCTTTTATAGGTTCTCTTAAAAAGAAACACAACTACACACCATTACAAAATTGTTCCGATGACTGAGTGAATTAAAGACTCTTTTTTTTCGTTTCCTTCTCACAACTACAAACGATAAAAATAAGCGATGAAGTGGTATTAGTGCGGTCGCTGCTTATTCGAATGTATTGGTACAATTGGTTTCTTCTCGCGTATGCTGGTGAGAATTTTAATTTAAACAAAAAAAAAAAAAAAAACGATTTTCTGTTGGTTTTCTAAATTGTATCGAAAATCTTTGCATAAGAAACTAACTAAAGAAACTATCAAACTATAGGGTAGCGTTAACTGATCAAAAGTATCTCTCATCTAATTGGAATTTATTAATTCTCTCCATTGCTAACCAGACAAATTATTATACAGATTAACATCAAAGCTCTCCTACTTCCAAATCTCAATTTTCAACTCTTGCTTTAAAAAGCAATATTTGTTTTAAGATTAAGTATGAAAAAAAAAAAAATATATATATATATTACAAGGGCCATTTTAGAATTCCTTGCTCGCTCGCCTCCCATTTGTGTTATCAGCATGAACATTATAATGTTAAGTATCGCCACATAAATAACCGCAAAATGAGAATGGCGTGTTTTTTAATTTTTTTATTTATTTATTTATTTGAAAGTACATTGCATTCATTCTTGCATTATTTAGAGTCAAATCATGCATTCATTTACTTACGTAAGGCAAAAACAAAAAACGAAAAAAAAGAAGAAAATATACACAAACATTTAATGCCATTGCACGACTTTAAACGCTGACAAATGAATAAATGACACATTCAAGTGCGACAACTTCAAGTGCGTTCATAAATATTCGTTGAGATTATCCATGGTGTCCATGCCTTCGCATGCACCAATTGATTTTTGTATACATTATTGCATAAAAGAAATAAATGGCGCTGATAAACGCACAAGCACTTGTGCACACACACAACGATTTGTATCGAAATGTATTTACAAATAAAAACATTTTTAAAAAATTCCAACATTTTTTAGCATTTAAAATAAATAAATTTATGCTATGATAAAACTGTCAGTTCAAAATATGAAGCAAACCAATAGCTAAGTGTATGCAAACATCTTTATACAATTTGTTTATGTGTATGTTATGTTATAAAAAAAAAGGAAAAAAAAAGAGTGGTGTTCAGGTTACATCGAATCTTGAATTTCCCTTCACAATGATTTATTTTTTTTTTGGAAAATTTAAAAATTTTAGGAAAAAGTTGAAAACATTTTCTTTTTCGAAATGGAAGAAATAAAGGCGATCACTTCTTTCGCTGCCATAAAGGAGTGGAAGCGGGGGTTTTATAAAACGCATTATTTGAAATTTCGGATGAGCAAACGATGTCACCTGTCGAATCAGTACATAATTAGATAGATTTCGCACATCATTTCTTAAGATGTTAAAGGAAAGGTTTTAAAAGTCTTCGTGAAATTTTGCTTTACCGTATTGAACGTCAAAATTCTCTCTCGTAAGGAATAATTGCAGTCATATCAACACATTGTGTGGCCTTTTAAGGTCTGTTCTTTTTTTTTTCTGCATGCTTGCCTGTACACACGTCGTATGTGATAGCTGGAGTGCGTTTGACTATCGAAAAGCTATCAGAAGTTTTAGAAATGATCTCGTTTTACAGCTGAAAGGTCGAAAAAGGGGCTTTCGTTTTTGCGCCAGAATACGTCGTTGTACGAAATTTCATCGAAATATCTCACAAATTACGAGCTCTACGTTGAACAAGCAAACAAAACGGACCGACGAACAGACAAGTTAAGATCTCACGTCCTTTTGGTTCTTACATATATCTGCACAAACTTAATATAATCTTGCACCTGAAGTGGTGTAGGATGTAAAACTGTATTGATATGTTTTATAAAACCTATGTACATCACATATTACATTGTAACCATCGCCGAAAAATAAAAAGTTGTTTAGTTATTCACTTTCTAAAGATCAGGAAGAGCAAGATTAGCAAAAGTAAGTCAACTTTCAATTAGCCTAAAATTAAGTGTTGACCGTCTGCTTACTCATCATTTATTAACACGGATGTTACAAGGCGGTAGAAATAGGAATCGAAACCTGTACATACATGCGGTAGGCGCATTTTATAGTCTTGTGAACTTTCTTATAATAGCTAAAATATCCATCCGAATTCTACACAGGTTATAACTCCCTTAGGTGCCATCTGAAAAATATTGGTATCTCGGGTACCGATTCATGCAGACCCTACGACAAGGCAAAGAGAAAACCCCACCGTACCCTGTGCGAATGTGGGACCTTTTACAGGATCAGATATAGGATGTTTACGAACACCTTATCACACCGAGCACTGTTTGGCGCTGTGGACTTAAGAAGACGGCGGGATTCGTAAGGATCATAAAAGCTGGATGGCTAGGGGCACGAGCGAGTTTGTTAGCGATTAGAAAGATAAAATCAATGTATGCAAAATATTGAGAGGAAGAGCGTTTTTGTACTTATGATATATTAAAAGTGACGAGTCTTTGAGGTTCGTTGCATGTTTCTTATTTATTTTGATTATTCGAAAGAAATTTTCTAATTTTAATAAATGGATTACAAAATTTCTGCACTCACGTAGATGATGACATTGTTCGCAAATTGAAAAGGATTTCATTTATGTGTAACACAATGTTACGAAAATACTCTCGTTTACTTTACATTTTACATAAGCAATTTTTGGGTTGGTGTAGTTAGTGGAGCTTAGTTATGGTCAAATAAAAAAAAAAAAAACAAAAAACACCAAAACTATAAAAACTGTTTTTTCTTTATTTCTCTTTTTACATTTTTTTTGTTGTTTCTTTTTTTTTTTTTTTGTTGGTACAGTTTAACTCAATATGCTTTTAAAACGCGTGCAGCAAGAATATCATGCTCGCTCTATAGTTGGCGAAAAGAGGAGAAATAAAAGTAAAAGAAAAAGAAAAAGAAAACAATCTAATAAAGTAATATCGCGCACGAGTAATCTTTACAAAGTTTTCCATTTAGATAATGGAAAAAATCCATTTGGCAAAGCAACGTACTGTATACATTGCAAAGCCATGTTGTGTACAGGCCAACGCATACACATATGCATGCAGTCCGCATGAGTGGCTAAAAAACTCTGAAATATATTTTTATAAATTTTCTTATGAATAAGTCGTGCGAAGAAGGAGAGGTCTATACGTACAGACGAGTAGGAGTAGTTTAATATGCATTAGTGCGACGATATATATAAGTATACACATATATATATATATGCATGCATGCAATTGCGTTGGTGCACTCCCTCTCTATTCAAAATTTCTGTAGAAGAAGAAATCATTTGTTCGTTCATTTATAATTCTTGCTTGGCATAGCATTTATTTTGCACTAAAATGTTTTATGCACTAAACCAGAACGGCCAGTATTGCACTTCTAACTAATATTGCTACAGTTACTAGAATACTCAAAATTTTGTTAATCTAGTCAGATAACGGTGACGATGATAAACGTATCGAATTTTTGCTCTGTAAATTTAAGACCACATCCCAAATGCATGTACTTTAATACGTGTTTATTTCCTGAATAAACGAAATCTTCTTTTTTTTTTCTTTTTTTCCTTATGTACGATATTTTATTCAGTTTGAATTGCGTATTTGACGTCCGAGAGTCTCTTCGACTGTCAGCTCAATAATAAATTTATTTTCGGCGCCAAGTGAACTTTGCTTTTCGTTTCTTCATTCAAAAAAAAAAAAAAAAAAAAAAAAAAAGTCGCTCCTTTGTTATTATTATTACACAATAAAAGCTTAGGTGATATACAAATGTAATCGTTTCGTTTGGAACCCAACGGATTCGTGAAAGGAAAGGATCGCACCACATTTATTTCACATCTTAAATTAGAAATTAGAAGTCCAAGAAGAGGTAAAAATATGCTTCTGTCATTAAGTCTATACTCGCGTTTGATGATGCTTACGATTCTGTGAAAGCTTGCTTCATAATATTTATTTAAATTATCTACGGCTGGACATTTTTCGGAAAGTTTCATCATTTTCACATTTTATAGAAATTTTATCAGCATTTGAGCTACAAAATATTAAAGCCGCCGAGGAAGGCTTCGTCTATAGAAACCTATAGGCAAAAACGATCGTCAATCCAGAATCGAAGTTTCGAAAAAGATCAAAGATCTTATAGACTAGAAGTTGGAAAAAAATAATCTCCAAGTTCAGTTATTAAGACGTAATTAGTGTGCTTCTTAATATATTCCAACAAACTTCAAAAATTATCTCAAAATATGATTCGATTTTTAAATCCTACATGGGTTGCGGTAAAAGCCCACATTAAGTAAGTGTGCAACAACCAAAAGGAGTTGACTAAGGCCTACCTTTTATAATACCAGTCGATTCATAGTCACAGTCTGGATTAATCTAAATTTGTCTGTCCGGCCCTTTGATGCACCGACATGCTTTAGCCCAACGACGAAAGTTTTTGAAAATTTTTGAAGTCGGACGATTCTTTCGATCCCTCCCCATAAGAAGCCTTGCTTTAAAAAGTTCTTGCGTTAAGCCAAGTGGTGTAGGGTGTTTAATGGTAGGCCGTGTCACACTATAGTGTTTTCAGTTTATTTAGTAGAAATGTCTTTTAGATTTCTACGAAGACAAGAAGCTAAGTACCATGCGTTCAATTTGAAATTCTGGTTTGCGATTTCTTTTGTTTTGCGTTTGGAAATACGCAGCATAGAGAAAAATTTTAGAATACTTTTTCCATTCTCAAAAAGGTTTTCTACTTTTCTGAAATAATTCTGACTTTTATTTTATGTATGCCGTATGTAACACTTTGCAGTTTGAATGATTGAGCTACCCAGCAGATAGCTCTTCCTCTTTCTTAGTGTTCAACCCTTCAAACTTCCTTTCTTCAAAATGAATTCTATACCACATGGCCGTTCTTTTCGTATTGTGTTTGTCACTTATGTTAGCTTTTTGTTGTAGGGTGTTTTTCAAAATCATTTCAACTTTACCCAACTTTTTCATTTTTTATTTCTTAAATTATTATACAACGCATTACAAAACATTTTATCTGTACATTGAGATGATGAAGGTCGTGAAAACAAGCTTCTTAATAAACAACATTGTTGTTCTCCTCAGTTGAAAAGTATTAAGTATCTAGATAACTATATGTTTGCATGCATTTAACCCCACAAACAACAATAATTAATAATATAGAAAGAATTCTCTTTCATATTTATATATATATATATATATATATATATATGTATTGAATAATTTCGGACGTGGCTTAGCTGTAGCGTTAAGCATTAATGTTTTCGTTTTTTTTTTTTTTTTTTTTTAGGAAACGTCTCTCTGCGTAAATTTATTTATTATTAATAAAGATTTGTATTTTAAATCATTTTTAGCAATTTTACATATATACGTATTTTTAAATAGATTTTTAATGAGCACTTTGACAGATTTATTTTTATAATTATAGTTGTAACGATTGCCAGATTCTCAATGAACTTTCATCGATCGGTATTTCATCTGTTATTGAAAAATACTAGTTAGGCGAGATATTGTGTGTGTATGCATTCGCTTGAAAACTATTCAAACCCCATTTATAAGCTGAATAGCTTTTCTTTAGATAATTTATCAAAAAACAAGGTCGTACAAACCGCCACCATTTTCTTTGTTATATGCGTGCAATTCGCGTCATTCAATTACATTCAAGAAATAAGAAAAAATAAGGAAAAATGGCATACAGTTAAAGCGCACCTTGCATCCTCTCGCACTTCGGGTAAACGGGAACTTTTTCTGAATTACCCAAGTCCATGTACAACGCTAACTAATCTTTTACGATTCGTAGCTTCTACTTCTACTTCTTCCCCCCTTGTGCCAATTTTTACTTCGTCGAACAGGAAATGCTATTCCTTTCGAAAACTTACCTATGGACAGGCTGTGTGGCGGTCTTTTAGCACGCATTGCATTAATGCGTTGTATATGCTTGCAATTACAGTGAACTAAAGTTGAATTCATTTGTATTTTTTAATTTTTCTTATTCTCTACATTACTTGTGATGTAAGGATCTATTAATTAAGTGTGGGTGTATGCAACACCCGGACGGAGTTACGACAGACCCATCCTTTATCATATGCATCAATTCAAAGTTGTTTTCGAATTTGATTGAAGTGTCTGTACGTCCGTCTGTTTTGTTTTCTTTATGCCTTCACTGACTGATCCCTCACTACTATAGCTACGACTGAAGTAAATTCTATCACACTTGAGGTTTGAACCCGCAAACATCGACTTGGTAGTCGTCATTGATTCTTACTCGTGTACTCATACGAAATTGTATTGAATTAAAGCTGGATTGAAGTGAATGATGAATGAATTCAATTAAATTAATTTGAAACTGAATTTCACGTAAATTACATTAATTTAATTAAGGTGATTTGAACTGAATTCGATTGAAGTTAAATTGAATAGAATTGAAGCTGAAATGATTTGAATTGAAGCGTTTTCATCTTTATGTCTATCAGCTAGAGGGAAAGAGTTCATTGACGCAACCAAATTGATTCACAAATTTATGCTTAACTGTTAATGAGTTCAATGAATATAGAATCAGCCTTAATTATGTGTTTAGGACATTGAGCGCCTGCCTACCTGGCTGCCTATTGTAAGAAAACTTTGATTTTGAAAAGTACGCGTCTGCGAGGTATAAATAAGAAATTTGAACTCAGTTTGTTTTTGTAAAGGTCACCTTTTTGTTGAATGCTTTACAAATGATTGCCTCAGTTGTGGAAGGAAGAAAGCTTAGAAAGTCGCTCCCAACAATGCCACGGAGGCATTCCCAAAACCATAGAGTAGATATATTCTTAATCAGCCTTACTCTACTTCGCAATGTCATCAGGCTCGAAATAGAGATGAAAAGAAGGAACTGATACGCAAGCTTATACATTAATTTTATTAGATATGTATGTACGGTCAAAAAATCTCTTCTGCTTTTTTTTTGATAAAGAAGTGCGTTTTGTATGCGTGTGAATTTTTTATTACAATTAAATATTCATATAGTCAAGTGCTTATAATGTTTGTTTATGTATGAGCATAGGTACAAACATGTGTTTATTGCTATTATCGCCGTCATTTATAGATTCAGACATACATTCATACATACATAAAATGTTTACTTCTTTGTTTAACGGCTCAAGGTCAAAACGGTAATAATAATGATTTAATGGCTCCTTAAATGATTTTATGACTTTTAACTCTTTCTTGAATACTTGCGTGTATTTTATATGCATAGCAAAGGCAAGAAAATAAAGATATTAATGAAAAAAAAAAAAAAATGAAAAAAAAGAAAGAAAAGGAAATCTCTTAAGAACAACAACATATTAATGGGAAAGGAAAGAAAATAATCAGGGCAAATAGTAAAAAAATGTAATAAGCTAATGCTTCGAATAGCAATAGAAAAAATGTTTTTTCATCTTTTCTTTTCTTAATGCAAGAAATACTATTCTGTACGCACAGCGACGTTGTAATGAGTAGAATGAAGATAGAATTTGTTTATCGCAACCAATCGTAATCGATACTAAAGGAACGCAATGCTACAAATGGATACATACACACACACACACACAGACACATCCATGTCCATATACATGCAGACATTAAACGAGCTGGCTGGCTGGCTGGCTGGCATTGTCGTTGCATCTTGAGCCCATCAACTTGTGCAATATGATGACAATAAACTCTTCTTTTTTTTCTAATTAATTTTGCAAATGATAATGAGAGGGAGGGGGACTCTTATGAAAAGCAAACTTGTTAGTTAGGTTAGATTGGATGCAAACAATTCGAATTTAACGATACCATCTTTGCGGGATATCCCCTCAAATACATGAATTCACGAAAGGCTTCGCTTAGTTTTCGTCCTACAATCGAAAGTAACAAAAGTTCGCTACGCTGGCTTAGTTAATTTATTTTGAGTTACTTCTTAATGTAAAAATCTTCTTTTATCAGCCAAGTGCTCGTGTGCGCGCGTGTATGTTTTGAAAATGGCCAACAGCGATACCACAATCATTAGACTCAAGCAGCTTTAAACAACAGGTTGGATCTACGGCTAAGCTAAGCTAGCTTAAGTGTCTTCTTCTTCTTATTATATGTCAATGTGAAACGAATCTGGACATAAACTTTATTGTTTATGCTCTAATCTATGTAAATACGTATGAGTGTCTACGAAAACAGGTCTTAACTTAACCAGTCACTACCTAGTTCTCACTTTTTAACTATTATTCGATCTTTTTGACTTTTTTTTTTTTTTAATATGAAAATTACAAGACATTTTTGTACATAAAAAATGTACAACCATTTAATTATAGGAAATTAGATTGCGTCTGAAGCATACAGACGACGATAGTTTAGTAATAAGATCTAAACTTTCAAGTACCTTATGATTTTCGTTTATTTCTTCATATATACTCCACACGTGTCAGACTGTCGCCGTTAGATAGAAATTCAAGAGTTTTTGAGAGAATATATGTAACACCCAGAAGGACTTGGGATAGAGCCACATTCCGGCATTCCGATGGATTCGGAACCATTTCCTAAATTGATTTAAGCTTATCTCTCGGTCCGCAAACTTTGACATGTTTTTATGACATCTGGTACACTGACATACTTTGATACCCACGGACGAACGCTATTCGAATTATTGGTCCGGTTCGGACTACAGTTTCGATCAATTCCCATATAACACCTTGTCGTTATAACTGCATTAAGCAAATGCTATTTAATGGTGGGTCGTGCCCACCAGACTTTCGTTTACACGACCATCAGTTGCTTCCGTAGGTCAGAAAGTGTTTTTAAGAAATTTTATTCACAGTATTTTTGAGTCTTTCTCAGCTCAAAGTTTGACATGCACACAAACTAAACTTTATAACGTTGGCCACCCAAAATTTTCATATAAATGTCATTTATATGCCATTAAGATCAAAGTTCATGGTTTATGGTACGGTGTTATCAACAGGCGAGTTGGGTAGAGAGAGAGAGAGTTGTTTTACATACGAAAACTTATCAACTTTTAGTTAATAGCGACCGAGCAACGATATGCTTATGTTGACATTAAGGAGTTGATTCCAAGCTCTTGATACACATAAAATGGCAGCTGCTGTTGTATATATTTTTGCCATAAACAGGTTGACAATGATCTCTGTCTTCTATTTACCCTTTTACACGTGTGCTTGTGTAGTATTTTACCACACCTGCCCTTTTAATTTGTTTCCTCCTTATTGCTAAACGCTAAAGTGTTTCGTTCTTCTTAACTATACAAAAAAATCATATGCGCATACCAAGCTATGTATGTATAGATATCTTAATATATTTCTATATGCAAAGATGTGTAATAAACCTTTTAAAAATATAATCCGAGTGGAGCAAAAGGAAAAAAAAAAGAAAGAAATTTAATTTAAACATTTAGCTGATAATTAAATGAGAAATTTACGATTTCTTAAGAGCCAAAAATAAAAACCATAACAAAAAGGAAAAACTTCTTAATTAAATTTAGGAAAAAAGATGAAAAGTTTTCTTCACTCTCTGTAAGCAATTCTCGTAAAGATATATTTAGAGCAGTGATAACAAAAACATTTGCGTTAGCGAGTATTCTTTCAAACGCAAATAGCTTCGAATTCTTAAGCATATGTTATCGCAGCCGCATTTTTCATATAATATAGACATTCCGTCCGTCCCGTTTTGAGTAAGACGTAATTTCAATCAATGTTTATATCATCTATTAGTCAGTCAGTAGACTGACTTTGAAATGTTAGTCAGTCATTTTATAGACATTTTACAGAATCGTTTTCTTTTTTTTTTTTAAACTTTAATCGGGTCATGATGAAAGGTTTGGGAGAAAAAGGCATACACACGGAATCATAACGCAGGAATATGGCAACTATTTGATTTTGTTAGGTGAGCTTTTAGGCAAAGAGATGAGCACAGAAAGAAGAATGAACCTCTTCTGGATCAAGATGAAGTAAAGTTAATCTGCTTTTATGAGTTTTGTTCTAGGATAGCAGCATCTTCTCATTCGGCCAATGCATTGTGCGTGGGGAAGCCTTCCAAGCCGTATAAGCCTCTTTGAATGCTTCTTGTTGCTCATTCATATTTCAGCTTCTTCTCAAACTTTCCATCATTTTCAGAAACTTCATAAGAAACGCAGACTAATTATGTAAATGATGATAAAAACCGATTCTAGTTTAGCAGATGAACGTAGCATTCTATGCATTCAACTAAATGTTATTTTAATTTGAGCTAAAAGTCATTTATCATTGATAATATTTGGCTGAATGCCATACACGCATGCATTTACATAGAGCAGCAATGCCATTACTACTAATAATTCGCGATGGCCGTCTTGTCGTGTTTTGTCTGTCGCCTAAAATAACCTCAGACAATAACGATGGCTGCCGTCGGCATATATATGCACACATTTATGCAACCTTGTGCTCAATGAATGAGTCAAACATCAAACAACTGATGGAAATGCATTCTTAGCCTCGCCCGATGCATTTTGTAAATATTACACTGCTTGTATATGAAGAAATGCATTTACGCTATGATTTGCATATATTTGCATAAGCAAATAATCAAAGAAATGCATTTTTTTTTTCATCAGTTTTAAGTTTTGGGTCGCTTTAGGTGGCTATGAGACTGTGAGCTGGAGCCACTGTAGGCATGGACAGCGAATGAAAAATTAAAATTTATTCTGGAAATGCAGGTTATTAGAATCTAGTATACAAGTCTTCCACAGAACCTACAATAAATGTGTTCCATTAGCCGCTTTGTTAATAGCGAACTAATGTAAAGCCTTTTATGTGTTTTTATTGGGATGAACTGGAAGAAGGTGCTTTTTATATAAATTGTAACATGTTTTTGCAAGCAAGAAACGTTCTGGATTAATTGATAGTATGTATAGATGATGTCGCTAACTCTAATTCTGACAGGAAGGTCATACTTCAGATAGCAGTCTGAATAGATCGCATCGCTTCACCAAATCTTCTCAACTACTTGCAGGCAACTTTTATATGATATTGTTACGAAAATCCCAAATCCCGGATTAACAATGAAACCATGGAGTTAGGTGATCGTAACATACTTGTAAAAATGTATACAAGTAGACTATGTGCGGCAGGCAGAGTTAGTCGTAAGAGAACATCAAAGTGAGGAATAAAATTAGTTGTGTTGAGAAAAATTGTAAATAATCCTAGCATTAAGAATGGATTGTAAATAAAGAAACTTAGAGTTAAAAGAATTCTGAAGTGCATTTCTCTTGGAAATAATATCCACAATCTGGTGATACGAAGCGTATCTTGGAAAAGCGGAAATTTGTAACAATATATTGTATAGGGTAAGCTAAGCGTTAATAGTGAAAATCGTAGCGTTGTATTTAGGGGTGTGTTTAATGGTTAGATAGTTAAGTTGTTTCATATCTTCAGGGCTTAAGATCGAACACCATTAACCATGAACCTACGGCCTCTTAATGATCGCTGCTGTCGCTCTTTAATTTGCCCGAGCGCACTATCCCGCACAATAACCGCTTCTAATGATCTCAAGTTCGGTTAAGAAAAAGATGGAAAGCGCTTCTTCTACCTATTGTAGCTTCCATTGTCCAAGTATATGAGTATTATCTTCATGATGGGAACAATGCATAGACATAGTAGAAGTTATTGACTGATACCTGACGGGTATATGCGCAGCTTTTTAATGGAACTTTTAGCAGTGTCGAATTTCAATCGGAGGCGTTCATTGAATCGATAAACACGTTTTACTTATTTTTATTTATTTTTGAAAATTTATTTCGAATTTTTTCAAAGTCTTTCTTTAGAAAAATAATGTTATAGGTTATCAATGTACAAACTCGACAAACTCACTACAGTACTTAAAGCAATGCACCAAGGAATTAAATTACATTTTTGATACAAATTATCTGAAGGAGAAAATTAAAAAAAATATATATTCAAATAAATACGCGCTCGTGAGAATAGAAATTTAATTTTATTAAATTTTTATAAATTTACCCATAAATTGTAGACGTAGATATAGATGCGCTGTTGCTGTATGAATCGTTAAACACTTAAATATGAAATGATTTTCTATTTGTGTTAACATCTTTTTAATGAGATCTCAAGAGATTAGTCGCAGTGGACGTAAATAAATAAGATTTTAATTTAAATAAATAAATTTTGTATAATCGTAGTCGCTTAGTGGTGCAGCTTTTGATACCTATCAGCATTTCAAGGCAATATACAAAAAACATTCTTCAAGAGTTGACCAATCACAAGTGTTTTCGAAAACGTAGGCTACATTTTAGGTCCATCTATGCGTTTGTCCTTAAGCCAAAATACCTCACTGTATTAAACTTCATCGAAATATCTGAAAAATTGCTACTCTGAGGTTGAACACGAGTATTCAAGGCGGGCAGGCGGAGTAATAGAAAGAACAACTTAGATCGATTCAGAAAGTGACTGAGGAAATGATTTCGAATCAATCCGTGTAATAAAAGGTAGGTCTACTTCCAGTCTTTCTGGATTTCGCATCCATTCGCACAAACTTAATATATTCTTGTGGTAGGGTATAAAAGCATACATTATTCGAATATTGTGGACAAAAAATTTAAAAAAATAATTCGCATTAATTTAAAACTTGGCAAAAATATGATGTAAATTTTTAACACGAAAATAGACCCAAACGGCTTTCAGATGCATTCCACGTATTATATTAATATCTTTATAATTCTTGAATTTTCATATCTGCTTGAGGGGATTGGTGTTGGAAGAACTGAAGATTCCAAAATGAAAGGACATTTTTTATTCGTTATGCTTAAAGCATTACTTTAACATGTCTGTCTGTCAATGGGTCTGTTTAAGCCAACCAAGCAAACCGTTAAGGTTTCCTAATCTGATTATTATTATTATTATTCTTTTTGCCTTTTAACCGATTAAATTACTTTTCGACGAGAGCAATGTACTGAATACTAAATCGACAATTTGTGAAATAATAAATATTTCAAAAAAAAAAAAAGAAATAAATGAAGAAGAAAAGTAAGAATTATCATTGAAATTGCTAATGGATATGCGCTATAAAAAACGAAAATTGAAACATTATTAAATTTAATTTAATTTTCTTTGCAACTGACATATGTATCGTTAAATGAAAACATAAACATAAACATGTTTTTGGATGCAAATACCATGTATTAAAACATTTTATGCATATATTAAAAATATATTTATTGTACGCTTGTTTGTATATATATCTGTGTGTATATCTATTAATTTTAATAATAAAACTCTTAATAATATTCTTTCTTTATTTATCTATCTATTTATTTATTTAGTTATTGTTTTTTTTTTTGCTAGTGAGACGCAGTGCTCATTGTCAGCAAAAACAAAGAAAGAAAAAAAAAATCCTTATGCAGTTTATAACAACATGTCTCTAGCAAGTTTAGTCGCATTATCAAAAGAAACAATCCTATGACTAAGATAAGCAGAACGATAGGCAGACGCATTTGTTAAATGTTGTTGCGAATTAGCGTTTGTTTGGAAATTCGCGAGGATAGCGAAAAAAAAAAAAATATTCTATACACTAATGCACGTTTGTTCTTTCCAAAACTTATTCATTCGATAATCAATGGACGGACATTATAAAATCGTAAAAACCACAGACGCGAAAGTCATTAATGTGCGTAGTGGGATGTAAATGATTTTACAATTTGCAACCAAATACACTTCTAAGAGCAATCAAGGCAAACTAACCTACACATATACATACACACACACACACACACGCACGTACACACGCCGTACACACAAATTTAGAAGTTTATGTAAATTGTTTTGTTTTTTGCATAACATACGCCATTCTTTTCAACCTCTCTATTAAACCTACACTCGTCCGCGTTAGACATTACTATACGATTATCCACCATTCCCATGTACAAGACATTATCGAGTAAATATCTTGTCATTAATGTAAATTGAAAATGCATCGAGATATGAAATTTGTTTACAAGCAAGTGGTCGCATATAAATGTTGTTCGAGGATAATTACAAGACATCGATTGGATTTATATTAACCGAGATGTGACGGGCAATGCTTTACTAATGATTTTCATAATTATTATTATGTAAATGTTCTGCTTAGCATTTTACTCATCTTAGAAAATTGCTTTTTAAAGGTTCGCATCAAGAAAAAAAAACAAAAAGTATGGGATAAGTGAAGCGCTCAACACAATGATTGCGTTTGCATCGCGGATCATTCGCTCAAATATTAAAATAAGGTTTGATTGCAGATGTAGTTGTGTGCATGAGTAGACTAACAGGTAAGAGTCGCAACTACCGAGTCACTGTTCGCTAGTTAAAATCTGAGGGGCGCTAGAAATTACTTTCTGGTCGTAGCTGTAGTGGGTCGTCAATCGGTGAAGACATAACAATTACCGATTGTGCACACAATCACTAGGCTGCGGCCGCTTCCCTGTCTTTTTTCCGTTTCTTTGATTCCTTCCGACCGTCAGCATATTACACGAATCGGATACATCCCCTTATCGATTGGCACGCTCCTACTAGACGGCGGCCATCACCCCCCTATCTCTTTCTCTTTCCTCACTTGTGTCTGACCGTCAGCCTGTTACACGAATAGATGACATTCTCTGAGCGTCTGGTTTCCATTAAAAAAGCAAAAGAAGTTGAACATATAGCTCTCATTGCTTTGCTGGAATACAAGTCGTATAAAACAAACATACTCTGCACGAAGCGTGATTGTTTTGAACGCTTGACTGACTTCGATTTGCAATTCTTATGTGGCTTTTGTGGCGATTTTTGCCGACTTTATAGTATTTACACGGTAAACATTTGCGTAATATTCCCGAGGAGGATTCTGGGATAAATTTTAATTAAATTTCTTTTGTTTTAATTTGCTAAACGCTTTGCTTCTCTAATATTTTCGTAATCGAAAATAGATGAAACCTGACGACTCATTATACACGGGATAAGATTTTAGTTTTCTTTCAATGATGCAACAGGAACTTAACGCGTAATCTCTCGTTAAATATAAAATAAAATTTTTTTACAAACTTAATGTTTAGCAAGCACTTATATAAGAGATCAGTTTGTAACGTTTCGTTACCTTCAACTAAATAAAAGAAACTTGGATCAAATTGATTTTCGGAAGTAATATCTATTAATACAAAATCCTAATAATAAAAGAAAAGCTCTTTAAGAATAATCGAATTTCCAGGAACAAGAAATCCATATAATATAAATATAAGGCAAGCGAGTCTCTAAAGTTTTTACGAGAAACTTTAAAAATCATACACGCAAACATATATCTATTGATATATATATATATATATATATATATATATATGTATATGTATATATATATCATATATATATAGGTGTATATATATAATAGATATATATAAATATTATGTGTCCGTGTACGTGTGTTTCATATCTATCTATATGTAAATGTGTTCATGCATGTGCTTATACATTCACATATATGTACATAAAAAATAAAAAAATATATAACAAATTCTTAAAAAACAAAAATTTAAAAAGAAAAATTTGATATGCGTGATATTAGAGATAAAAAATAAAATTGATACGCCAAACTTTGGAATTGAATTAGCGAAGAGATAAAAAAAAAAAAAAAAAAGAAAGCCTTAAGAAACACAAATGAGAAAATCAGTAAAAAAAAAAGAAACCGATATTAAAAATAACAAACAATACCGCCAAAGCAAAATAGTTTAGCTTTTGCTGCCACTAAGCACGAGAGGTACACATGATACCTATGTTCCGAGCGAAATTAAATTCAAGCTTTTAGTTTACGTTCAATTCGGTTCTGTTCAGTTCATTAAAGAAGGTACAAAAAGAAAACTACTAGAAACAGTATGGTGGACCATGGTTCACCATTAAATTCCTTATGCCACTAGATAATCACTCGTATAACGACTTTTGATAATAATGCGTTATAGGGAACGCGGTGGAAAAAGTCTCAATCACCATAATATTTCAAAAGTTGCTTTTGATTTTTAGGTTGGACATAAGAAAACAAGACGGACAGGTAAGTAGCCAAGCTTGGATAGACTCGGGCAAAGCTTCTGAAACGATGTCTATAATAAAAGGGTGGGTTAATCTCGAATCTTTCTTTCTAGGTGTTGCATACATCCGCACAAACTGAGTATACTCTTGTGTCACAGGTAATGTCGGGTATAAAAAGAAAATAAACTAAATAATAATTATGGTCACGCAACTAGAGCTTAAAAGTTTAAAAAAAAAAAAATTATTTTATCGCTCGAAAGCATAGACAACGGCATTCGCCTTCAAGATGCTTTGGGTTTAACATTGCAGTGCACTTTACTGAATTCACTTACGACTAAGGCAAAGAAGAGCTGAACGGATCCGGTTTAAAAATATTTTCTCTTTTCATTCTTTTTTTTTTCTTCTTGCACAATTCATTTATAAGGAGAACAATTTCAATATAAGCAAAAAATAAAAGGAAAAAATCGAAAACTATATAAAAAAAACTAAAGATATTGAATGCATTTTGCAAATGAAAGTTCGCTGCGTAAAGTGTAAAAAAGTATAAAAAGCCAATAGCAGAGAATAACCCCGATATACGCAAATAATATTATTATTACATTTTTATGATTTTCATATGAAATCTTCTGCTCATATAAAAATGAATTCGATATAAAAAAAATTCTTAATTTCTTTTTCACATTTTTTTTTTTTTTTTTTTGCTTTCCATTGCCGCTGTAAAACTGTCAAGCGTAGGTTCAGGCACGTTTTGCGAGTCTTAACATCGAAACAAGATATAACACCGATCGATGTAGTGTATATGCATTCGGTGTAAAAAGTATCCGGAATTATTAATGAAAAAATAATAAAAATTTACTTATCGCAGTTTAAAGCGTTTTATGTCGTTTAGGTTTTTTTTTAACATAAGCTTAAGTCTCTTAGTCTTCAGTCATAGTAACACAGTAACTGAAAAGGACAAGTAAGAACATTATCGTTGAGCAAGGCCGCTCCTGAAATAGGCTACGTTACTTCCCTACATCGTTTCACTTAGTACTCATTCATTTTCGTGATAAAGTAACAAAAACTATTCATGGCTTCTACGTAAAAACGTACTTTTCAAGGGATTGGGTTTAAAATGTTGTCCAAATTGAAAAATTTAATTTTCTTTTTAAAGATCTTATTAATCTTCAATTATTTTCGCCATAAATCATTTAACATTTTGTTTCTGAAAAAAAGGGACTTTTCACGACTGCTCTTTCACGCCATGATCTTCACGAAATAGGTTTACGCGGTCCAAAATTTGGTACATTTGGTTTTTCGCGGTATAGATCAATTTTTACAAGAGAGTAATAAAATTTTCCACATCATGACAAGGACTTACTTTTTATAGGGTCGCTTATGTGGGAGATCATATGTATAACAAGTGGTGGAGAATATAATCGGTCGCAACATGTTTTAGCTACGTCTTTGGCATTGTAAATGTTCCATACTATTTACACTGGTGTAAGTCTGCATCTTAGTGTTCACCTTTGAGCATATATATGGCATGTGTAACTTTGCCTAATACGTTCTTCATTGTTTGCTGCGTACTTACACGAAAATGTAATAGTTTTGTTACTTCGTTTATAGAGTCCTTAGAAAGCTCGGAAGGACTATGCATTAATGGTAAATATTAACCATTTTCTTTTCTTTTTTTTATACAAGTTCTGTTCTCCACGGTGGATTACAATTGGAATAATAACTTTAATCTATTATAGGGGCTGCCCCAGAAACTCAGATGTCTTTGAAAGAAGAATGCCAGTTATTTTCTTTGCCGCGTATTTATATAAGGTAAAGGCTACAAGATTACGTCAAAATTTTAGGACGATGTTGAGTGAGATTTCTTATGCTCACAAGAATTATTTCGATCCAGAGAATGGGTCGAAGATCGGGCCCTTTTTACTTGTTCTCGAAAAATCACAGAAGCACAGAAGCCGTGAAGATGTAAACGAACCGGAACGAATGTTAGAAGTGAAAGGGCGCATCAAGTGCAGAAGTTTGTGAAATTTTAAAATCTTTCTCTTTTCGTTCGACGAGCCTACACCACTTGAAGTATAGGATATACTAAGTTTTTGCGGACATATGTAATACGCAGAAGGGCTTAAAATAGACCCACCTTTTATTATATCAAGCGATTCAGAAGATAATTTTAAGCGTGTTTGTCCGTCTGAAGTCTGTCCATGAAATTTGTTTTCAAGCTACAGGTGGCAATTTGTGACTTGATTGTTACCCATCCGGCCTAAGGGCCTAAGCTAACGTCGATCAAATCACAGCTATTGCGCGATTACAGTTATAATCTATAACATATATTCAGCATTAATCGTTTAATTAGCTTGTTACAAAAACAAATTATCGAATCCTCACTGCACAAATGTGTTTATGTGTTTGTTCGAAATTGTGTCTTGCATTATTCCAGATATAATTTCGTTGACAACATCGCTTTAGCCATAAGTAATTTAAAAGTAAGTTAAAATTAATTATTATTTATATAATTTACAGAAATAGTCTTGAGAGCCACGTCGTAATCTTCTGATATTCATTTCTGGATTTTTTTCTTAATTAAGAAAAGTATTTTTTTAATCTGTTTTTATTTTAGTTTTAAAACTTTCAATACTTTTTTCTTACTTGAGAGAATGAAATTTTTAAGTTTTCTGCCTGATTCTGAGGATTAAATTCTTTACCTTATGGGTGAGGTTTAAAGCTCTATTATGCGAAACGTAAAACTTTAAGGAAACTTAAAAAAAAAAAAAAATAGAAAAAAATGCACATAAAATAACAAATATTTCAAATATTCTTTTATACACGAACACAAGCATAAAATCTATTCACATCGTTATGTTTAAACAGAAATTTTACTATTCCTTGCTCGAGAAGAGCATGTGTATATGTGTGTGCATATATACAGGTACATATCTGCATTTTTAAGGTGAATCAACGTGAATGTACGTCATAAGAAGAAACAAAACTCTTTCCTTTTTTTTTGCCTTACACTTGAAGAAAGTCATTAGTTATAAGTGCGATGTCGCAGAACCCATAGGGTGTAGAGATTATTTCAGTTAAAAAATTGGAAAGTAATCAAACCCTATACTGATCAATCGATTGAGTTATCTGAAGCGATTTCCATCCATCTTTCTATCAGGTAAAGTTTACTCTCGACGAGAAAATTGCAAACTAAATAAGCTGAGAGTATTGTTATGATTATCCTTATAATTCATTTAAAGCATAGCAATGAGCTCTAGAACTAAAGGCTGAATGAACACTAGTAGCTAAGGTCATTGACTAAGAAAAAGCGTGATGATTGAACGTTTATTACAAAGACCTAGAGAAGAATTGGTGAGGAGCGGACCTTTGTTTGCCTTTGAAAAAGTTATTCTCGAGAAATACAGTTCAGCCGCAAAGTTAACAAAATATTACTTGAAAGGTACTGCCTATCGACAAGCTACTCACGACCATAAGCAACGTTTTTCTTATTAAACGGCTGTTGGACCCTCTCAACTGGAATGCTGGGTCGACCTGAAAGTTAAAAATATTCTTCAATATACCCTGTGATATAGTAAGTTTGTGCGGACTAGGTAAGATCGTGAACGCATAGAACAGGGAGTGTATGGAAAGAACTTTTTATAAGACCAACGAAATTTTTGACTTTCAGATCAACCTGATAAGATTATGAACTTATAGAACAAGTGGTGTAGGGTATCTTAAACTTGAGCGCTTAAGATAGACCCACATTTTATTATACCGATTGTTCCATTCTGCCTGTCCATCTGTCCGTTTGATATCTCTCCATGTTAACCTACGTTCAGGTTTTGGGTAACAATTTTTGAGATATTTTAATGAGATTTGGTAGACTGACGTGCCTTGCCACAAGGACGAACACTATTAGGAATTTTTGGGGTCAGACAACTTTTTAGATCACTTCCCATATATCGGCTTATTTTGAGAAGTAGTTGCATGAATAAGTACAGGATGGTGTAGTATGTTTAATAGTGGGCCATGGCCCAATAAAGCGTTTTTACTGGTTTTTCATTTCACAAACTGATTATTATGTTATCGTGTAAAAAAGTATTTTTGGTTTCTCTTCATTAACACAATTTTTCACACAAAATTTTCATTTCTAATTGACACGATTTTATGAATATTTTTAATATTCTCAGTTTTAAGAATCTATACGCCGTGTAAAACCGAGGGTTCATTCATTCATTCAGTCTACTTTCTATTAAAGCTACCAAAACTATAAAGCAAAGATAAAAAAATGGCATAAGAGATTTGCGAGCAGTGTTTAACTTGGAATAGCTTAGGCCGGTTGAATGCAAAAAAGAACATCACGCAGATTCTCAAATGGACTTGCATTTCGGCCTTAAACATTAAACGAAGATTTATTATTTTCAATGTTCTAACAAATATTTTTCATATATCTGTCATCCCATAGGGTAGGAGTTTTGTTGTCCCTTTTGTACCTAAAGAGGATATAAAATGTGTTTTGGAGCACAAAATCTTATATGGATGTATCAATATACATTCGTCCGTCCGTACTTGTCTTTTATGTTTTGGAGCCCCTTCGATTGCTAAACATTAAATTTTTTTTTTCGGGTCTTAAAAGTTTTCAAGTTTTATTCATATTTGCTTCAGGTGATGACTATCTAATGCGAATATAAGTCTTTTTTTTTTTTTGTTTCTTCTTTATATCTATATATACATATAAATATATATGAGGTACTAAAACACAAACGGTGTATCTATATATAATATAGTTGTGCTTCAACGTTATGCTGTTCTGTGCACATGATATGAAAAACTAATTTTCTAGCATAAACTTTGCCTTGCACGCTGATGTACTGACATAAATTATGCAGATTCCGTTCGGTAAACGTGTTTAAGTGCATTCTGTTAAATAGCGCTACATATACAAATAAAGATGTACACATAGGGATGAACATAAAATAGGAGAACACACACACATTAGGTGGTCCCAAGAATGTTATCCTATCAGTTAGTTCAAATTCGAGAATATATTTGATTTATGGAATTCCAATCAAGTATGAACTGATATACTGGAATATCTGATAAGCTCAATATTTTATAGACTCTATATAATTTATGTATTGTATGGTACACACGGTCCACTCATATGTCTTATATTCATATCGCATAGGGAAAATGATACGAGGCATTCGTCAGTGGGGCTTAGAAATTTTTCAGATCGATGATGACTTTGTTTTCTTTAAAGAATTTTTACAATCAAACTTATAAAAGGCTTATGGATTTTTTTCTTTTTTTTTTTTTTTTTTTTTTAAAAATTTTTTTTTTTTTTTTAAAAAAAAAAAAAAAAAAAAAAAAAATATTTTTTTTTTTTTTTTTTTTT